>JANAVB010032220.1:4709468-4806353 GCA_029216955.1 Iris pallida | reverse complement strand
AAAATTAACTCTCTCACCCCCCCCCCCCCGGAGCAGCAGCAGCCCCCCCCCCCCACCCCCCCCCCCCCCCACCCCCCTCCACCCCCCCCCCCCCCCCCCCCCCCCGGAGCAGCGCCCCCCCCCCACCCCCCCCCCCCCGACCCCCCCCCCGGAGCAACCCCCCCACCCCGACCCCCCTACCTCCCTCTCCCACTCTCGACATGGAAACCCTAACCCTATCCCTAGCAGCCCCATCAAAACTAACCCTAACCTAGCCGCCAAAAAAAAAAAAAAAAAAAAAAAGAAAAATAAAAATCAGTACCTTTTTTTAGAAGATCTACTACAGTTGCCTTCGAGAATCAGTACCTTCTTTTTAGAAGCTCTACTGTTGTTGCCTTCGAGACTCAGTATCTTCTCTTTAGAAGACCTACTGCTACGCATACGAAATCTCTTTAGATTTCGTCTTGCTTCTGTTACGAAATCTTTTAGATTTTCGTACACTCAGAATCCTTCTAGGATTTCTGTTGCGGCGTGCTGCATACTTCGCCATGCAAGGAGGCACAACTAAGTTTGGGCTGTCCGAACACGTCATAATGACGCGGTTCTAGTTGGTCGAATACACTCCAACATATCAGTGAGGAAGCTAGTTTGTTGTTTCCCCCCTGATCTCTATCTCAACTGTCAGAATATACAGTTGACGAAGACGCTACCTGAGATCAGGATTCACAGCAGATTGCTGACTAAGACGAAGACGAAGCAAACGACGACAACTCAGGAAACAACGAAACCTCACTGATTACAGTTGCAGAAAACCATGGATTCCATCTATGGAAAGTTGACAGCAGAAGAGATGAAGGCCCTGGTCGAGGATCTCCTGACCAAGAGATTACCGGAGGCAACCTCACGCGTGACCCATACTGATGTGGATCCGTCACCGTATATAATGGAAAAGTTGGACAAACTGGAGACGAAGCTGGAAGGCACGACCAATTAATTAAAATGGTCGCGGCAGGCGATGCGGACGCTGAAGGGACGTGGCTTGGTTGGCTATGTAGATGGCCACACCAAGGCCCCGGTCGATCACTCCTCGAAGGAGTTTGCTGTATGGGAGATTGTCAACAATGTCGTGGCTGGTTGGTTGACAGCCTCTTTAATCGATCAAGTGTCGGGTAATGTTGAAGCAATGGAGGGAGCTGCTGATATCTGGAGAACATTGAAAGATATGTACTCCGGTTCAGGTAACCCAATGCGAGTCTTCCAACTGCAGGATGAACTCGAGTGGGTAGTCCAAGACGATCGTACCATATCTGAGTACGCCGCCTTGTTGAAGAAGTACTGGTCTGATCTTGACCATTATGATCCTCTTGGAATGGAGGATGCTCAGGTTGAACCGTCCTTCGCAAAATATTTCCAGAAATTTCTGGATTATATCTCGCAGCAACGGATGATGAAGTTTTTGAAGGGGCTCAACCCTGCATTTGAGCAACGGAGGAATGTACTTCTTGCGCAACCGAAGCTGCCGACCTTAGAGGATGCCATAGCTGCCATGGCACAAGAAGAAGCACGGTTGAAGCTGATGCCCACCAGGGGCATCTCCCAGGGGAAGCAAGTCGGAGTTGCCACATCTGCTCTTGCTGCTTTCAACCAGCCTCCTTCTGCGGGAGGCGTTTGCCACAACTGTGGTGACACAGGGCATTACATCCGCTTTTGTCCAAAACCAGCACGAAGTTCCTCGCGTGGTCGGGGCCGTGGTCGGGGTGGCCGACGAGGTGGTCGAGGCAGCTACACTGGTGGAAGGGGCACTTACTCTGGAGGCAACACGGCGAATCTGGCAGATGAAGGACGGGACAATCAGCTAGCGGACACAACTCCATTTGAGAGAGAAGTTCTTGAGAAACTGCGGGGCTCAAAGATTGGTTCTGGTGACCGACAAGTCAATTCTGAGGTGCCGCCCACCTCAGGAGATTACTGCACTTACTTTTCCCAAACGAGTGACGGTATACCTCCGCGTGCTCTTGCATCTGTCTCTCAGCCAGTCTGGATTATGGACTCTGGGGCATCCCGCCATGTCACGGGGTCCCGAGGTGAGTTTCGGGAATACTCTAACCTAACGCCGCCAGAAAGCATTCAGACTGCTGATGGTACCTCCAGGCCTGTTATGAGTAAAGGCACTATTGATTGCACTCCTTCCATCACTCTATCTAATGTCTTACATGCTCCTTCCTTTCCTGTCAATCTTATATCCATTAGCGCCATTATCCTTGATCTAAACTGTACTGTTTTCTTTGATATTCCTAAGGTAATCTTTCAGGAGAAGGGAACGGGGAGACGACTGGGCACTAGCACATGGCATAAGGGTCTATGGTACTTGGACAGGAACGGTCTGGACAGAGCACTGGCATCATTGGTTGTAGACACACATCCAGAAGTCCGAAGTCGAAGTGTCGAAGCCGAGCTACTCCTACACCATCAGCGTGTAGGACATTCTTCCTTTTCTGTTATTAGTCGCATGTTTCCATTCTTATATCAAAAAGCGAATAAAGAGTTGTTAGTTTGTGATGCTTGTGAGTTGGGAAAACATACCAGAAGCTCCTATGTGAGTTCTGGGCATCGATGTACTGCTGCTTTTGATTTGATTCATTCAGATGTGTGGGGTCCTTGTCCTACAACCGGTGTTAACGGTTATAGATGGTTTGTCACTTTTATTGACTGCTCTACTCGCGTAACGTGGGTCTACCTACTGAAGAATAAAAGTGACATTTTTGAAGCATTTCAGAGCTTCCATCAACGCGTAAAGACACAATATAATGCTCGTGTTAAGTGTTTCCGGTCGGATAATGGGACGGAATATACCCATACGAGGTTTGCTGCATATTTATCCTCTCATGGCATACTGCATCAAACCTCTTGTGCATATACACCGGCTCAAAATGGTGTTGCAGAACGAAAGAACAGGCACCTGCTGGAAGTAGCTCAGACGATGATGCTAGCTATGAATGTGCCTAAATACTTGTGGGGGCAGGCTGTCTTGACAGCCTCTTATCTCATCAACAGGATGCCCTCTCAATTGCTGGACTGGAAGACGCCGTTGGAAATGCTCACGGGGACAACTGCATACACCGTTCCTCCGAAAGTATTTGGATGTGTATGCTTTGTCCATGATAACAGACCTGGAGTTGGTAAGCTGGATCCTAGAGCAGTTAAGTGTGTCTTTGTTGGGTACACCGTAACACAGAAGGGGTATGTATGCTGGAGTCCGGTGGAACGGAAGCTGTTTGTAAGCATGGACGTTACATTCAGAGAGGTGGAACCATATTATGGTTCAGATGAGGGCTCCGCGTTTGGAAACACACCTAACACAGCGGGTGTTAGCCGTGAGGGGGAGATACTACGTCCAAGCGTGGTCGTCGGATCGGTACCTTGTCCTGTTGTTGCAAATTGGAAGGAAAGAGGAGAGCATCAGTAATACCGATACAGAGGATGAAGAAGACGATACATATATTACGCAGGGGGAGAAGCAGACAAGGGAAAAAGATCTCCAAGTGTACAGAAGACGACATCAGAGGACCAGTACTGTGCCGTGCCCTGTGCCAAATGTGTCAAGTCCCTCGTCTACTCCTGCCCCAACTCCTGAAGATGTTACTCCCGTACCGGATCACTCGGATTCGGAAGCGGGTCTCTCCGACTCGGATGGTATGCTTTCCCCACCTCCCATTGCTCCCTTATGGAGGTCTTCTCGCATTAATGCGGGAAAGGCTCCTATTCGTTATCGAGATTATGAACATGATATCGCCAACTACTTGTCTTATTCTAATATCTCTCCGACTTATCAAGCCTTCCTCACTTCGTTAGACTCCACTTCTTTACCTAAGAATTGGCAGGAAGCAAAGAAGGACCCAAGATGGAAAGCTGTAATGATGGAAGAACTTGGGACACTAGAGAAAAATAAGACATGGGAGCTGGTGCCATTACCTGAAGGAAAGAAAGCTGTGGGATGCAAATGGGTTTACACAGTGAAGAAGACACCAGAAGAAAAAGTTGAACGATACAAGGCGAGACTGGTTGCAAAAGGCTATACCCAGACATATGGTATCGACTATGATGAGACTTTTGCCCCAGTAGCGAAGATGAGTACCGTAAGAATGCTGGTCTCCATTGCAGCAAACTATGGGTGGAAGCTACACCAGTTAGACGTAAAGAACGCATTTCTTCATGGAGACCTACAAGAAGAAGTATACATGGAGACTCCTCCGGGGTGCTACTCTGTGTCAGATTCAGGTGAAGGAACGTCATATGGAAAAGTGTGCAAACTGAAGAAGTCGCTATACGGGCTGAAGCAATCTCCTCGAGCCTGGTTTGACAGATTCAGAAAGGCTGTCACTGGCATGGGATACCATCAGACAAATGCAGATCACACGGTCTTCCTCCAGCATGCAAGAGGCCACATAACTATACTTGTTGTATATGTGGATGATATAGTGATCACAGGTGATGATGCTGATGAGATCACTAAGCTGAAGTCGAAACTCGCTAAGGAGTTTGAGGTGAAGGACTTAGGACAGATGAGATACTTTTTAGGTATCGAGGTGTGTGATGGTGAACAAGAAATTGTTCTCTCACAAAGGAAATATGTACTAGATCTACTGAAGGAGACATGGATGCTGGAATGCCGAGCAGCAGTCACTCCAATTGACCAGAAGTGCAAGATGGGAGCAGAAGCAGGAGAGCCTGTTGATCGCGAAAGGTATCAAAGGCTAGTAGGCAGACTGATTTATCTAGGGCATACTCGCCCTGATATCTCATTTGCAGTAAGCGTTGTAAGCCGCTATATGCATGATCCAAGAACGGGTCATATGGATGCAGTATTTCAGATCCTAAGATATCTGAAAGGGACGCCGGGAAAAGGACTGTGGTTCAAGAAGAATGGATGCACAGATATTGAGGGATACTATGATGCAGACTGGGCAAGCTGCATAGACGACAGAAGGTCTACCACGGGGTACTGTGTTTTTGTAGGAGGAAACCTGGTTTCATGGAGGAGCAAGAAACAGTCAGTGGTAGCACGGTCGACAGCTGAAGCAGAATACAGAGCAATGGCTCTAGGGGTGTCAGAACTACTATGGATGAAAGCACTGCTGACAGAGTTGAAGTTGGATAAGGGGACACCGTTGCATCTTCTGAGCGATAGTCAAGCCGCAATAAGTATAGCGAATAATCCGGTTCAGCACGACAGAACGAAGCACATCGAAATCGATCGATTCTTTATCAAGGAGAAGCTGGAGCAAGGGATACTGAAGATTGGCCATGTCCGCTCAGAAGAACAAGTGGCAGACTGTCTGACTAAGGGTCTTAGTTCATTAAGTCTGTCGAAGCTATGTAACAAGATGGGGATGATCAATATCTATCGTCCATCTTGAGGGGGAGTGTTGAGAATCAATAAGGGACTTTTAGTCCCACATCGGAATTTGTAGTATGTAGAGGAGCTAGACTCCCTATAAGTAGTGAAGTAGTCCATCAATAAAATTATACCAACTATTATTTTCTACAATAAAATGTAACGATAGTTTCAAACAACGGACTAAATGTAACGATTCTGAATGATTTTGCAGCACAGTCACTTCAAAAAGTTTGAGTTATATCGAACACAACACAGACACCAAAATCAGTAGCTCAGTTTATTTGATGTGTTTTCCTATCCTGTGTTCATTGAGACTTCCTGTGTTCATTGAGACTTCCCTTCCCCCTTTCCCGGGAGTTCTCTTCTGTCTATACAGTGCATCCCTGTACCCTTTGTAGTATCCCTACCCCCTCTCCTCTCTCCTCCCATGAAGATTACTGTCTTGCAACATCATACGTCTAAAAGGGATCTAACTGCATTTTCTTACATACACAAGCTCCTCTCCATCCTGATATATAAGCACAACTTTACTAATTTATTAATCTGATAATATCATGACAGCTCCATCCTACTCTTAAGATGAAAGCTAAGAAAGATTATTGATCACTTTGGATTCAGAGAGATGCAGATCACAGGAGCAATTTAGCAGCAGAGAATATTGGAAGACAATTTATTTTATTTTATTTTTCTATTTTATTTGGATAGCACACAAAACTTTAGAACGGTCAAACCATGTCTATTTAAACCACACCACTCACAAGAGTCGAATAACTAGAACCTTAGGGCAATTTCGTGTTAGCAAATTAATAAGCAAAAGAGGTATGTTGGTTTGTCAAGCCTACTTTAAGCTCTACTTTCAAACAAGCTGTGTTCAGTCTATGTGGATCTCAACCCATCTACACATTATTTAAATTGGTCTTTACCGGGCTCCAAGTTGGCACAAACAATGCAGGTTTCGATGTATTATATTACTTCTTTGAACCAACCAATTTGATAGTTGTGTATAAAGCTTAAACTACGTTGAACAGAAAAGGCATTATGTTGCAAACAAACTTGATCCCAACTTGATTTTGAACCTGGCTTAAGTAACAAAGATGTAATCAAGCCAAGTTCAGCTGCTAGATTAGTATCAAACCAAGCCATGAAATCGAATCTAGGTAATCTAGCTAAAGCTTCCCAAAAATTCATGGCCAAACCATGAACAAGCCAAGCTATAGACAGATTGGCTTCTCAATACGCCCATATAAGCTGTGACCAATAATCAGGAAAGAGGTGCATAACTGGTGATCCTGAACATACCTGAAAATATAAATGGCAGCCATAAAGGAGCTATTGATTGATAGAATCCATCACAATAAAATATTGGTCTTTTATGAGTGCGTTTGATTGCAAGGTAAAAAATATGTGAAAAATAAATTAATTACATAGAATTATTTTACTAGGAAAAAAAAGTTATTTTCCGTAGAAAATGATATTTTCCTATGGGCTGGACCAGTTTCATTTTCCATCATTTTGGAGGAAAATATAAAAAATGATAGTTTTTTGGAAAATAATCCCATCGAAAATATATAAGATATCAAATAGTACAATTGGTTGAAAATTTGTGATGGAAATATTTTCCATGGAAAAATGTCCAATCAAACACAGCCAGTTTAATAGCCTCTCACCTCTCCTCCAATCTCACTCCCTTTCCAACAAAACATGGAATTTGTGATTGGTCTTGCAAAATAAAAGATCCTTCACTGTAGCAAATTGTAAACTCTAGTGAGACTTTGAGTTTGATCCTTATTAATTTGATTGTGGAATCAAAATTCTTCAATTATTTGAAGAACTGATTAATGATGAAGAATTCAGTTGGAATATTTAAAGATGGTGACAACAAATTCAGCAAAGGGACATCATTCTCACCTAACGCCAGCATCATCGGCGAAAAGCTGGTGACCATCCCGGTCGATAGCCCCGCGAGGCTGCGGCTGTCGAGCCAAGAGGAGACGCCGATGCGGGTCTTAAGCCAACCTAACCGAGTCTTAGGCCTCCCGCAGTTACCGATGCGGAAGAAGAGCTCGCCGTCGCAGATGTATCTTAGACCTGGTGTCCATGACCTCGTCCAGCTCGACGATGTTGGGTGGGTGACCATCTTCATGGCAGAAATCTTCGCAACATCGTCTACTATCAATTTCCAAGTCATAACAATCCTCCTATCACTGATCATACAAATCCGATTCAACCAAATCACAGTCGACTCATTCATATTCCAAATTTGTCAAGATTTTCATTCCGCATAGTCGGACTAACATCCATTCACGCACACTCCAAGTCCATCAATTCAAGTCATCCAAACATTCGATACTATCATCCAATCTATCATTTCCCTTAAATTTAGAATCCATTCAAATAACATCATCCGACACAATTATCGTTCGTCGAATCAGAGTACCCCCGAGTTATCACATATTGATCTTTGGTACGTCTCAATACCATCAAATGATATACATAACCAGAAGATCTTTCTTTTTGCAACGAACTTCAAGTCGTGCAATCAATGCTATCATCCAAACTGTATATATGATCAGCTCCTCCACATTCAAGATCAAATGTGTTATAGCTACCTCCCGAGCTAATTATAAGCTCAGTTCGTCCACCTCAAAAACACATGTTATTATCTACTTTAGGTTATTCATCGATTGTATCAATATATACTATCTACCAAGCATCGATACCGCATCCACTTATCAAATTTCAAGATTGATCATCTCCACTCTAACTCAAGTTATCGAGTGATACCATCTCAAATCCTTAAGAGTCTTTTCCGTATGTTCAAATTAAACTTCCAATTTGCTATCTTCCAATTGCGCATATCTTTCTTTATTCAAATTCGAAACTCAATTCCAATTTGAGTTCTAAGCTAAAAAATTTGTATATGATCCATATCGATTCCTAGATTGGGTCATCCATTTCGTTGCACATAAACTTTTCCTCAATCGATCAATCTACTTTATCATTCTGCATTGCAATCCGCTACATGTTTATTGTTCGTTCGAACCAATCTCATATGAGATATCTAAAATCGCAACAAACTATGTAATACTCATTCCAAGGCTCTTGCACTTTCACGTCGTTTGCTTAGACTCCTTAGTACCCCAAATCCTTAATCGATCGAATATCCCCAAGGCTATCACATTATCACATACACCACTTAGGAATTGAGTCCCTCGACAAATCCTCAAAACTGATTTCAAATCACAACCGATCCACTTGAATATCTGATCGATTCATTCCTCAAACCCAAGCATGTTTCCTTTATATTCGAATCAACGACGATATCATTCCCGACAACACCTCTATCGATAGCTATCAAACATTCCATGAATTAAGTTAAACTTATCCTCGTCCGAAAGTACTCCCATCCCGTACACGACTTGCTAACACCAACGCAAATCTAGATATGTATTGTCCAACACAACTCAGCCAACAATGTCTTACGTGAAACTCTCTTGGTCACCAAGATACCCGCGTGAGATTTATAAAATATCTAGACTTGTATGGAAGATCTCGTTGAACATTGAGAGAGAGCTCAACAACACTGATTACGAGAGCAACATCAGAGTTGAAAAGAATTCAATCAAAATCCAATGTAAAGTTATGCTATGATATCATTATGTCATGTAATGGTTCCGTAGAGCCGATCATCCTCGCATGGACGTGATGTCGTGCGAGCCTAAGTTGGGCTCGCACAAGGCAAACACCGAAACAGATAATTGAACAACTAAGTGACAGAGTCGCACAGAAGTCCCAAGGAGAAATACTAAATAAACACAAGTACAAGAATGAAATAATCTTTATTCATATTGAAATAGAATATTACAAAGGCTCAAAACCAAGATTACAATCACTCATGCTCTCTATCTCTCTCTCTCTCTCTCTCTCTCTCTCTCTCTCTCTCTCAATACAATAAATCATGTCCTGAGGCTTACAACTTGAGAACGATTACAATAGGTGATGCCCATACATTATGTCTCGTATACAAGTAAAGTCTTTAATGCAGACGCATACCTCAAAATACTAAGAAAATTTCACACCTCGGTGCGTCCAAGCGAGCTCTGCATGGAACATATTACTTCTTGCACCCTGCAAACAAATTGGTGGGATATCAGTACATAAGAATGCATTTGTGGGGAGGCCTCTCGCCCACCCAAGCAAAACCAACACGTTATTTATGTGAGTGCACACAATATTTGGTGGTCTTTCTAATCTTACGGTAGGATGAGTTCATGGCATATAATTTGTGTCCAGAATATCATAACATCTTTTTTTGAGTCCGGTCACGAGGTCTGAATAGTAGGTATCAATCATAGTTCAAATATTTCTTTTCTTGATCTATTCTATATATTCCGTGCTCATCGTGTTATGCACCAGCATTAAACTTACTCATACTTATAACTTAGAAATCTAGTGTCACACTATCGAAACATAATATCACATATTGCATCGTAACGCATGTCTCTGCATAAGCCAAATGTTAGGCTCAACTGTTGTGATGAGTGTTGTGGATCCATTTCCTTACTCAACTAACGTCATGCACGTGGATTGTCGCTAGCACGCCTATTTAACTTATATGGGGGCAGCTGACATGACAAACCATCCACAGACTATATTGCACACGGGATCAGTTCGTATGCGAGGCGCGAACTCCACTGAAGGTCTTGCAGCCTGTATTGCAACGCACTCTTCAATACCGGTCGCCCCCCTACTAAAGGACACGCAATACCCAATTCCCCTAGGTCGAATCGATCTCAATGCCCCAGTAATCGTTCGAGAAACTCAAACCTTGTGCACAAATTGTCTAATAACCATGCAAGTCTCTACTCCACTTACCTTACTTCTAAAGCCATAATCATCTCAACTTTCCATCTCTATGCAACTCCTAGACCAGGGACTGCCACTACTAAAATATGCTAAAATAGCGACGTATATTAGCGACGGCGGAAATACCCGTCGCTGATAATTGCCGATAGCGACTTATTGTGCTACACGTCGATGTCCGTCGCTGTGTAGCGACGTTCAGCGACATAGTATAAGTTACGTCGCTGATGGGCGACATTTTGCGACGGACGTCCATTTTACGTCGCTGTATTGCGACGTTTAGCGACTTATTATTTATGCGTCGCTGTTGTATTTCATATAGGGTTCCTGGCCCGGTCGAAATCACAAAATTTTCACCCAAAATTTTTCTTCCCGCTCTCCCCTCTCCCGCTGGCGAACCCTCCCCTCCGGCGACCCCTCCCTCCGGCGACACCCTCCCCCTTCTCCCTCCGGCGACCCCGCTCGCCCGTTGACCCCTCCCTCCGGCGACCAGCCTCCCTCCTCCGACGAAGGAGCCTTCCTCGCCGCCTTCCTCCTCCGACGAAGCCACCCTCCTCGCCGCCTCCATCCTCCGACGAAGCCACCCTCCTCAGGTAAACCCTAACCCTAGCCCTAGCTATCTAGACACAGACACGGACACGAGACCCTAACCCTAGCTGTCGAGGAGGGAGAGAGGGGTGGGGGTGGGTGCAGGGGGTGGGGGGGTCTTACTGTCGAGGGGTGGAGGGAGGGGTGGGGGTACCCGGGGGCAGGGGAGGGTTGGGGTGGGTGCAGGGATAGGGGGAGGGGGGCAGGGGAGGGTTGGGGTGGGTGCAGGGGTAGGGGGAGGGGGGCAGGGGAGGGTTGGGGTAGGTGCAGGGGTAGGGGGAGGGGGGCAGGGGAGGGGGGAGGGGGGCAGGGGAGGGTTGGGGGGGGGGCAGGGGTAGGAGGAGGGGGGCAGGGGAGGGTTGGGGTGGGTGCAGGGGTAGGGGGAGGGGGGCAGGGGACGGTACAGGAATCGGTATCGGACTATATGTATACAATGTATATACATGTATATATACTCACACAAATACATATATACTCACACACTTACATACACACAAATACATATGTATACATGTATATATATACTCACACACTTACATACACACACAAATACATATATAAATATATATGTATACAATGTATATACACCAAGGTTCACAATATCGGTATCGGAATCGGTATCGGACTATTCCTATGAGTATTGGTATCGGCGATATCGGTAGTATCGACGGTATCGTATCGGAGTATCAGACTTTGGTATCGGAAAACAAATAATTATTAATAAATTACTTATATTTATAAACATATATTTTATACATTTAGGCATAATTATAAGTATTTCAGCGTTATTTCTTAGTAGTTTTGAAATTATATGAAATAGTAGTCACCCTTACCGATTGGTTTTGCCGAATTGACCGGAACAAAGACCCCCAATGTCGATATCGATCAATATTTGGTATCGGTCGGTATCGGATCGGAACTTGCCAAACCGTCTCGGTATCGGCCGTATCGGATCGGTATCGGCCGATACTTTAAACCATGATATACACACAAATACACATATATATACAATCCAAAATCCATTTGAAATTCATTTTAAGAATCTGAAATGTTGACGATATATACCCAAGGTTCACAATATCGGTATCGGACTATTCCTATGAGTATTGGTATCGGCGATATCGGTAGTATCGACGGTATCGTATCGGAGTATCGGACTTTGGTATCGGAAAACAAATAATTATTAATAAATTATTTACATTTAAAAACATATATTTTATACATTTAGGCATAATTTTAAGTATTTCAGCGTTATTTCTTAGTAGTTTTGAAATTATATGAAATAGTAGTCACCCTTACCGATTGGTTTTGCCGAATTGACCGGAACAAAGACCCCCAATGTCGATATCGGTCAATATTTGGTATCGGTCTGTATCGGATCGGAACATGCCAAACCGTATCGGTATCGGCCGTAGGTTGACTAAGGTTGACTATTTTGACTGAAAGTCAAAGTAGAGTCAACATCTGACCTAGATTGGACTAAGAGTTGACAAAGTCAACTGTAGGTCAACCCTTAACCTAGTTTGACTTTGTTTGACTTAGCTTGACCTTGTTTGACTTAGTACAACTTAGTTTGACCTAGATTGCATATCATTGTTATTAGTAACTGTCCGCTACTAATGTGTCCCATAATAAGACATAATATACGAATTTGTGCATGTTGGATAATGTGTGTCCATCTTTGCAGAATTATTTCCAAATGGATATGAATTACTACTTGCGGAATCGTTCATGGATGTACAATCGTCGTCCTGATGATATGTGTGGTGTGCGGGATGAATACATAGCGGGAGTAGAGCAGTTCCTGCAGTTTGCTAAGGCGTTCCCTCAGTACATGGACGGCACCAAAATTAAGTATCCGTGTGTGAAATGTCATAACGTGAAATATTATCCAGAAGTGGAAGTGACATATCATTTGTACTCGAGGGGTTTCACGCCTAATTACTATCAGTGGACCGCACACGGAGAACTTGCGTCTTTAGCATCAGAGCCGGAGCCTTACGTTGAGCCGTATATGCATGCGGGACCTAATTTTGTTTCAGATAATCATGCATACGACGACGGGTGCGTGAACATGGTTTTCGACGCTGCGCGGCCTAGTTTCGTTCATGATGCACCTGAGGAGGCACCGAACGCCGATGCTGCACAGTTCATGGAGTTGCTGGAGAATGCAAGGACTCCATTGTATCCTGGTTGTGAGGATCATTCACCGTTGGAGGTGGTTACAAGACTGTTGAGCATTAAGTCAGATTTTAACATGTCGCAAGAATGCTACAACCGAGTGTTGGAGTTGATTATAGAGATCTTGTCGGCGGGTGCTAAGTTGCCTAAAGACTTCTACCGGTCTAAGAGGATGGTGAGATCGCTCTGGATGGGATACGAGAAAATCGATTCCTGTCGCAATGGGTGCATGCTGTACTACAAAGACGACAAGGACGCAGATGTGTGCAGATTTTGTGGTGCTGATCGCTATAAGACAACTAGTACAGGAAGGTCTACCGGTGCAAGAAGACCGACCGATTCAATGCACTACTTGCCTTTAACGCCGCGGTTGCAAAGATTATTTATGGTGAAAGAGACGGCCGAAAATATGAGTTGGCATATGCGAGAACGGATTGAAGGAGTGTTGGATCACCCATCCGATGGAGAAGCGTGGAAGCACTTTGATCGAGTGTATCCTGATTTTGCTTCAGATCCGCGTAATGTCAGGTTGGGACTATCTTCTGACGGTTTTACTCCTTTTGGTCTTTCGGGATCCCAGTATTCGCGCTGGCCTGTGATTGTCACTCCGTATAACCTACCGCCTTAGATGTGCATGAAGACTCAGTACATGTTTCTAACCGTTATAATTCCTGGTCCGAACAATCCCAAGAGGAACATTGACGTGTACTTACAGCCTTTGATAGATGAGTTGAATCAGTTATGGGAAGTAGGCGCTAACACGTACGATGTATCCAGGAAGCAGAATTTTCAGATGAAGGCAACCCTTATGTGGACCATCAACGACTTTCCGGCCTATGGAATGTTATCTGGATGGAGCACTCATGGCCGTCTCTTATGTCCGTATTGCATGGACCGTAGTAAGGCTTTCCGCTTGAAACACGGAGGAAAACCGTGCTTCTTTGATTGTCATCGACAATTTCTGCCAAAAGATCATCCGTTCAGAAGGAACAGGAATGCATTCCGTGCCGGCGTTGTAGAGAAGGGTGATCCACCGCCAAGGTGGTGCGGAGCCACGATATGGGAGGAGGTTAAAGATTTTCCAAGTGCTATCGAAGATCCTACAACTGGGTACAAGTGCGATAGATTTGGTAGAGATCATAACTGGACAAAGAGGAGCATATTCTGGGATCTGCCATACTGGAGTACCAATCTGATCAGACATAATCTTGATGTCATGCATATTGAGAAGAATGTGTTTGATAACATAATTAATACTGTGATGGACGTAAAGAAAAAAACGAAAGACAATCCCAAGGCCAGGTTGGACTTAGAAGAAATATGCAAACGCCATGTGTTGTATTTGATACAGCAGAATGGAAAACAGTTCCTGCCGAAGTCAATTTTCTCGCTGGATAAGGAGGATAAAGTGAGACTTTGTCGGTGGATCCAGGACCTAAAATTTTTAGACGGATATGTGTCAAATCTGAGAAGATGTGTCGATCCGAAGGAAAACAAATTGACGGGTATGAAGAGCCACGACTGTCACGTATTCATGGAGAGGTTAATTCCGATTGCATTTCGGAAATTCTTACCGCAGGCAGTTTGGGATCCATTGACGGAGCTTAGCATATTCTTCAGGGATCTTTGTTCTAAGAAATTGCTCGTTGATCGTCTAGAAAAGCAAGAGAAGGACATTGCGATAATACTATGCAAGCTAGAGAGGGTGTTTCCTCCTGGATTCTTCGACTCTATGGAGCATTTGCCGATTCATCTATCCTATGAGGCACGTGTTGGTGGACCCGTCGAATATCGATGGATGTACCCGTTCGAGCGACATTTGAATCACCTAAAAAGAAAGGTGAAAAATAAGGCACGGGTCGAGGGTTCTATTTGTGAAGCCTATGTTCTCGAGGAGATTACAAACTTTTGTTCGATGTATTTCAAGCCTCATGTTGCAACTAATAGAACGAGAGCTTCCAGAAACGACGACGGAGATCATGAAAGTAATGATACAATACTGAAGGTATTCAATGCTCCAGGAAAGCCATCGGGTAAAATGAAGAAGAGATATCTGAACGATGATGAGCTAAGGGCTGCTCAGGTGTATGTATTACTCAACTGCGACGAGGAGGAAGTAGAGAAACTGGAGGGGTAAGTAAATAATACGTCTACATTATTTTAATAGTGTTGAGAATAATACTATTACATTAATTGCACGATGTTATTTTCAGCATAATTAATGATGATGTGAGGTCAGGTAGGCCACACATAACAGAAGAAGAACTAGAACAAGAAATGAGGCATTATTTTCCATCATGGTTGAGTGCATATGTAAGACTTGAGAACTCTGTAATTACCTTTCTGTATATGCACTTGATTTAGAATGAGCTTAATTGCTTCTTTCGTGGTATTTATGTCAATCGTCCATACGCAAGACTTGAGAATGAGTCTATTAGAACGCTAGCCAAGGGACCAATTTATGCTACAAAAATATGGCCAAGCTACTGTGTTAATGGGTTTAGGTTCAAGTCAACAACTTGCCCGATCAGAGACAACTTTGTGGATCTCGACTCCACCAAAAACAATTGTTTGTGTATCAGATCTTCGAACTACAGAGATGTTGATGCGGGCAACGATTTCTATGGCGTGCTACGGGAGATCGTGGAGCTGACATATAGTTATGGAATAGAGCCTGCTAAGATTGTGTTATTCAGGTATGATTGGTTCGATCCGATTAAAGGTCAGGGTTGGAAAGTAGACAAGCACGGTCTTGTTGATATAAACTATCGGCGTCGATATCAAGCCTATGAACCATTTGTCCTATCAAGTCAGGCTCAGCTTGTGTACTTCACAAGTTATCCTAAACGGAGAACAACAAGGTCGGACTGGTGGGCAGTATGCAAGACCAAAGCTAGAAATACCTTTGAGGTTGACGATATAGCTTATCAACAGGATGAACTACCTCTTGTAACAAATATTATAGAAGTGGACACGACGAAAGTTCCTCATTACACATCTAATTGTGTAGAAGAAGTAGAATTATCTGAAGAGGAAGATGCAGATGAAAGTGAAGATGTAGAGGAGGAAGAAGAAGAAGAAGAAGATGAGCTAAACGAACTAGATGAATTTTCAGAAGAGGATTAAAATCTGTGATGTCTATCATATAAATATGTATTTTTGTAATAATAAATCTGTGACACTTTAGTGACACTTTTATCTGTGACCATGATATTTTTCAAAAATCTGTGATGTCTATCATATAAATATGTATTTTTGTTTTATTGTCATATGTTATTATCAGGTATGACTAGACCAGGAGGACGACGCGGAGGATTATATATTAGCCAGTCCCGTCAGCCTCGGGCTGGGGATGTAGACGGCAGTTCCGTACCCTCATCCTCATCTCCGAGTACGCCATTGTACCGTTCTGTTCCCGGTCCATTACCGGGACAGGGCAGTTCCAGCAGGTTGCCAACTCCTCCCTCGTCGTCCAGCCTTCCTGATCCCTCGTCCAGCATTCCCGATCCCCCGTCCAACATTCCTCCTGTCGACGGCTCTATGGGGGGAGCCGACGCCGAGCATATGGAGGCCGGCGATCAGACTGAACCTGCCCAGGCAGGAGGTGAGAGCGACCCTCCATGCGCTCCCCCGGACGAGACGCGTATGGAGATTTGGACAGACGGGCCTATGAAGTAAGTTAATTAATTAATATATATTTCTCAAATGATTATATGTACATATATATTCATGAAATTTTTTTATTGTATAGATATCGGCCTTCTGTAGTACAGAGACAGCTGGGGCAATTTCTGAGGCAGAACTATGGTGGGCCTTGGCTCAACTACTCAGATGCTCCCGCAGATAGGAAGGCCTTTTGGTCCGCCCACTTCAAGGTAAAAAATTTATTTATTTTTAAATTTTAATAATTATTTGTGTATATTATACAACTTTTGTATTTTACTTTTTGTAGAGGACCTATTTCTATCCACCACACCGGGCGGCGAGGATCGAGGGCCAATTTTCTGCCGTCGCAGCCAAGCTCATCCGTGATGCGATCGCCGACCAGAAGCGTCGTGATCGCTCCGGACAGCCGATCCAGGGTTGGATTACGCCAGAGCAGTGGACTGCGATGAAGGCTAGATTCAGCGAGCGCAGGTACCAGGAGCGGTCTGAGAAGGCCAAGGTGGCGCGGTCGAGCGCCGGTAAGTGGTGTGGTGGCTCCATTTCGATGACGGAGCATTTTCGTCGTCTGGTACGTTTCTTATGACGGACATTAATTTATATATAGTTCGATATAGAATGTTTAATACTAATAGTAGATAATATATTTTAACAGGTAAAAAAGGGTGAGGATCCGAACATGGTGACCGTCTTCCTGGTCACACATCGGAGGGCTGGGGAGTTCATTGACGAGAGGCCTACGCAGGCATATGTACGTTCTATTCTTTATATTAATTTACTATAACTTAGAAAACATGAAAATAGATATCAATATAGACTTTAGCAAACACTTACACGTTAGCAAACATGTTCTAGGCCGAGTTTATTTGGCTACAGCAGGAGACGACTGCTGCTGCTAGTGCGCCAGCAGAGGGAGGGGCTGGTAGTTCCTTCCAGCCGCCTACAGCTCCATCGCAGGACGAGCTCTGGATGACCGCCGTTGGCGGTCTTCAGAAGGGTACGTACTACGGTACGGGATCCAACGACGCGTATTTGGCTACGGAGTCATCCCGGACCCCCTCTGTCAGTGCGCAGTCTCCGGCTTCGCAGGCGTCGTCACGAGTTGGGGATATCCTTCGTCAGATCGAGGAGCTGCGTCGCGAGTTGCAGCAGCAGATTTCTGATGCGGTCGAGCGATGATCCGACCCTCCGATCGTCACCGGACGATTTGATGCGGTCGAGCGCAGTATACAGGAGCTGATGACTCTGCATCAGGCTACAGCTGCCAGCTTGCAGACGCTCACCGAGTCTACGCAGCGCACAGAGCGTAGACAGGTCGAGCTGGAGGGATAGCAGAGGAGCATGTCTGCCTCACTCACTCAGGTTTCGGCTTCGTTTGTGGCGAGTACTGAGAGGGTAGTGAGTACCCTTGCTGCGCATGGTGAGCGACTGCGAGAGCTGGAGCAGATACGTCCTTCCGGTCCATCGACGGCGCCGACTCCAGACACTGCACTGCCTCCGGCGCCGACTCCAGACATTGCGCTGCCTCCTACTGCCCCTACGGTACAACTCACCCAGCAGTAGTATGACTACATTCTATTCCAGTTACGCGGCAGGGATCCGCAGTGATTTTATTGGTTTTTTTATGACTTGTATGTATTGGCCCTATGGACAAATTGTTTATTCATACAACTGTTGTTTATACGCTTGGTGGGAGACTTTTTATCATCTTCCATTTTTATTTGACTCTATTGGATGTTTGTGAGGATTTGAGTCTGTGATATTTACTTTGCACTGCCTCCTGTTTTTATTGTGATATTTACTTTGTGATATCTGCGACGGGGATGACAAATATACCTACGCTGGGTTATAAGCGATGATCTGATATACAAAGGAGGTGCTGCCAAAATTTTAAAAAAATATATTGTGTATTTTTGTTATGATGTGTGTCTGTATTTACAGTGAATATGAAATGCAGTGTTCGAAACCATCGACAATTTCGATTACTGTTGTATGTGTTATCTTGGATAGAAATAGCAACAGTTCAGGGTACACTTCTGAGAGGTTCATTTTCACGTCCTTCACTTTCTCGGGACGTCATAAAGGTTCCCGAGAAGGTGAAGGACGTGAAGAGGAAGCTCTGAGAAGTGCATCCTGAACTGTTGCTCTTTCTATCCAAGATAAAACATAGAACAGTAAGCGAAACTGTCGATAGTTCGAACACTGCACTTCACACACACTGTAAACACAGACACACAGCATAACAAAAATACTAATTATATTTTTTAAATTTTTTTTATAATATCTGCGACGTATAGCGACGTTCTGCGACGTCCTGCGACGGAAAGTAGAAGTCGCTATACGTCGCTAAATAGTGACGTCACGTCACTAGACGTCGCTAATATACGTCGCTAATCTGTCGGTAGTCGTCGCTAAGTTGCCCACGTGGCTGTCATGCCATGTCATCATATATAAATTATACAGCGTCGCAAGTGGTCGCTTTACGTCGCAACGTTGGCGACGTAGTGATACATCGCTATCTGTCGCTCATTTTAGCGACGTCTAGCGACAATGAACGCCGCGTCGCCAATAGCGACGTTCGGCGACTAAATTGCCATTTGCGACTTGCATATAAGCGACGTCCGGTTTTCGTCGCTAAATACGTCGCAAATAGGTTTTAGCGACGTATTTTCCATTTTTAGCGACGTCTCCTGACGTCGCTAAAATGGGTTATTTTAGTAGTGTGCCTCAACGATCCACGGTCCTGAGAATTTTCCATATTTTTCTTCTCAAACTCAGGAACGACTATTTGATAGCCCTCCTGCCTAATTTGAACAAATCGTGTTCCACGAAGTACCCCAAACAATGACAAACTCTATATGACAAGCATTGAAACCATGTGAACGTGTATAATATGACAACAAATCAATAGTCTACGGAGCAAAATAAGAAAACTCAGTTTACACAAGCCATAAAATCGATGGGACGAGCGTCAATTTGAAAATATGACATGAAATACTATCTATAACATCCAGTTTTCATTACATGTTGTAACACCCAGTTTCTAAAATGAAGATAATTTTAAAATTTTGTATTTTAATTTATTTAATTATGATATTTAATTAATAATATAATTTTTGGTAAATTTTAATCATTTTAAAACTATTTAAATCATGACTTATGATTTTGGTGTTTGGCTAGTGTAACCTTGGAGACTGTTGACCTAGAGCCTAGCCATGTGATTATGATGTTTAATTAGTACATTTTAACCTAGAGGATATTTTGGTCATTTTAGGATTTATTTGAATTTATTATGATTTATGGGAATTTGTGTGAATTTATTTCTAATTAAATATTGCTATGTGTTATATTAGTCCTTAACCTAGAAGTTTAGCCCTAACCCAGATTAGACATGGCCTAGACTAGGGTTAGTTAGCTTGGATTAGTCATGACTAGTCATTGGTTAGAATGATCAAGTTAGACTAGCTAGTTATAGTTAGTTGAGACTAGCATTGAAACCTAGGTTCCATCCTAGCCATCGATTTGACATGATGTGAGGGTGACCATTGGATGGGATCCCAAAACCCAAGAAGTGGCCAGCCCAAAACCCTAGGTGAGCCTATTTAATCCCTCCCAAATCATTGCCTCCTTGTTCATTCTCCCTCTTTTCAAGAACAAGGTGAGCTCAACTTCATTTCTCCATAACTTCTCCATTCCTCATCTTTTTTCAACCAAATTTCTTGCATTGTGACCTAACCACCACCCTCTTGCTGTCCATGGAGGTAGAATACTGATTTGGGGATCATCTTGTGCTCGAGCTACAGTAACAGGGGACTGTACTTTGACAGTTTTGAGCTCGAGACACCCATTGGTAAATCCATCATTCCCCATTTAAACTATTGATTTATCATCATGGATGCATAGTCCTAGGTCCCCTCTAGCCTCGGGTAGGAGCTGACCCCAACTTGTGTCGGATACGTGTCCGTATCAGACACGTATCAATAGGATTACCTAGGTGTTCGACCTAATGCCTCAATAGGTTTTCCTTTACTGTTTTCTGATTGTGTTTGAATAGATAATTAAGTTTTAATGTCGCTTACACGTTTCTAATGTTCTGAACATGTCTCGTGTCGTGTCGGGGTCGTACTGGACCCGTGGACACGCCCCCGCGCGCACGCGGTTGGCTCCCGTGCTACCACGTATCCCGTATGCCCTGCACACAACACTTGGACACGCCAAACTTGGCATGGACACGGGGGCAGTATCTGCGCACACTCCCCCAAAGTTTTAGAGCACCTCGCTTTGTGTCGGGTACGGAATCGAGGCTGCACTGGTCACACACTGCACTACACACACGTGATTTTGTGCACTGATATGGCCTTCGTGTCGTGTCTAGACACAGCTTGGACACCTCGTGTTGACACGAGTGTGTAGCCCTAGTGTGGGCGTACACGTGTGCACGAGCACGTGTCCTAATTCGTGTCATGTCGTGTCCACGAACACAGTGAACACGTGCACGATGATTGCTGTCCAGTTTGTACTATTTTGGGTTGTTTGAGTTTTGGACACGTTTGGGACACTTTGATGGACACAAGATGGGTTGAGGGACACAAGCACATGTAGTGTTATGTTTACCAACCATCGATTGATCATTTAGTTGAAGTTTTGAATTCAATTTGGACCTCCCATTTTGTTGACTGATACATTCCTATTCTTGAAATCCCGATTCTAAATCCCCTTTTTAAACTGATTTGAGTGATGATTAAATTGCCACATTTGATTCCACAAATGTATTAGCTACAGCTATATCTGATTTGCATGATAGATTAGGTTGTTTTCAAGAGAAATGGGATCTTGGTTTTGAATTGGTTTTCGAATGGGGTTGAATGGTTGTTTGCATGTTCCGGTCAATTCTTTCACTGATTAAATCCTGAGATCATACCCTGTTAACACATTCAAATGTTTGACACACACTTCCTGTCACCTGTACAGATATACACACATTCCCTATGACTGAACACTACACACACTGTTTTGTAGGACTGAACACACAGGTTTACACTCTAACACCCTATGTTCCTATGTCACTACACACTGTTTTATGATCTCCCTCACATGTATTACAGTCCACACACATTGTATGTTCCTATTGACACTGGCACATGTCCTGCTAACACTCATATTCCTGTGACACTGAACACACAGGTTCACCACACATGTTTCAATCTATTCCTGTGAACACACAGGTTCACATACCCTGTGGCACACTCTAACACACACTCTATATTCTATTGACACTCACACACACAAATGTTCATCCACACTACACTGGCTTTTATTTCCTGCAACACCCATGTTTCCCTGTTAACTGTTAACACATATATATTCCTGTTTAGCAGATCACACACTTTTGTTCCCATACACACACTGTTTTGTATGACTGAACACACACACACACCCTCACACAATCTCATGTGACAGTCCACACACTCTAGTGTACATTTCCTGCCACTTTCCAAATGACTAAATGCACCCACATGTTCCTGTTAGCACAGGTTAATTGCAGTCACACACAATGTATCATTTACACAGACACACACACACTCATTTCCTGTCACCTGAACACACATACATCACACACATTCCTGTGACACTAACACATATGTTTCACACACATTCCACATTTTTCCTGTCACACACAATCTCACTCTAACATTCACACACATAGTTTTCCCCTTTAGATACACACACATCTCATAGTTTCCCCTCTCTATGTATATATAATACACATATATGTATGCCTATGAGTATATACCAATGCCTAACCTAATGTGGATATCTAGAGGGTAGAGTAGGATATGAAAATTTTCTATGTGTAATAGCTAATGTGATTAGGCACATTTCCTTGGTATGTGTAGATATCTATATACTAATATGTGAATAGTGATATATATCTATATATGGTTTTTGGCCTATAGGTTATGTTGTATTAGCTCATGGCCCACATGGTTATGACTCTACATAGGTATATGGCCTATGTTGTGTCTGTTGCCTAGTGAGAGTTTAGTTAGACTTGTTTAGTCTTGATTAGGCCTAGAACAGACTATTTAGACTTGTTAGACTTAGTTTGACCATAGTTGACCTAGGTTCGACTTCTTGGTTGACCAGGGTTGACCAAGAGTTGACTTTAGTCTAGATTGACCTAGATTCATATAGAATGCATTGAATTGTATCTTATTATCATTTTAGACATATTGTGACTTGTGCTGTTCTATAGGAGACATACACCACTCCTCGGACAGTAGATATTCTTCAGATACTCAGGATACAGGCGAGTACATTCTCTGACCGTTTCATACTTGCTAGAACGTCTATTCTTGCCATAGATTAATTTACTTGATGCTGACACATTGGTAACACGGATTGGTACTATATGGATCTTCTTTTGCGATGTTATCTCCTTTGTGTTCACTAAATACATATTGTGATGTGCGTTTCATTAACATATTGTATTTATTGAATACCCTTATCATTGTACACTCATTGTGCATATTGTACTCTTATTATCACATTGAGCTCTATTGTACAAGCCATTGTACAAGCCATTGTATAAGGTAACGTAACTGAATTGGATCCTTGTGTATTGATTGGGGAGGGAGAGTAGAAATGGTTATGTGATCAATCCTATTGTATAAGAAATTGTATATGTCCATTGTACACCCACGTACAAAAGAGTCCCATTTTATTGTATAACCTAACCCGTTTACATAACCATATTGTACTCTAAATCACATATTGCTTACAGTTCTTACTTATCATATATAGATATTTCCTATTATCATATCCTTCTGTTTTTCATTTACATCTTCTTTCAACGTTTCATGTATCTTACTCTATTACACGTTATATTTTCTAACCTGTTATGATCTGCGTGAGATGTATTGTGCTCGCTCATGTCCTGACTGGACCTGTTGAAAATTTACAGAGGATGAGGATGCGGCCTGCGTAGACACCTATTATGGGACAGCTGTAGACGATACTTGTGACCCGGACTTCCAGCCGGATCCACTAGCTGTAGAGACTGAGGCTCCCTAGTCTAGGCTTATATTATTTTCTTGTCATTTGAGTTTGAGTTGTATATTGGGATATGTATATTCTGGATATTGTTGAGTTGTATCTTAGACACTTAGTATCATCTCTCTATTATATGTCTTGTGGATTCGGATTTCGTATATTTCTATCTATCTTATCGTACTTCTACCCTAGATGTGATTGAGATTGTATTCTGTTATGTCACCCCCATTCGGGGAGTATAACTGTGCATCACCTTATATTGTTAGATGTTGTGACCTAGGACAGCGTTCTACCGCCGACACTGCGGCGTAGTCTGGGCGTTGTTACGTTCTCGTACCCTTACAGTGGGTGCGGGTCGTGACACATGTTATATACAATGTAATTCCCTTAGCCATGTAGGTATATCTTTTATTAGCATACAACAAGCCTATTGACTAGAACAAGCACGACATTCATTTTATTAAGTGTGAAGGCAAGGCATAGACGAGTTCATCGAAACCATCCACCTGAATGAGGACTTGCCTCGACCGAACGGAACTCTGAGCAAGTTGTTGCATAACCAAAACCAAGTCCGAACTTCGTTTTGCCAATGATTCATCATGTTGAACTGAGCGGAGCGGAACACTACATTATACACCATTCACAAAAAGTTTCATCCTCGAAACATTCCGAGTACAAACTCATCAACTATATCACTATGTACTCAACTTGAATCCACCGGGCATACCATTAAAAATCTCTCAAACACAACTTCCTATTCGTTTTCTCAATCCAAGCCGCACTCATGCCTTAGCCAATTTCTTCGAACAACTATATCATTCCAATTTACTTCGACTACATCCAAAACTTAACTATCAATTTCTACGCCGCTATCTATACAGTGTTTCGCTGCTACTCACAAAACACGGGGTAACTATAACTCGCGACACACAAGGAGCAACTTGGGACTATAGCAAACCTGCTTATGCAATATTCCTCAATCATTCCGAATCTAAAACATAACCAAGTCGATCACTCAATCTCCTAATCGAAACTCAGTATTACCCCTTAACCAAATACCAATATAATCCTCGAGACTTCAAGTTTGAATCCCAACCACTCTTTCAAACATAACCACATCAAGGTCCAAATCCGATCACCCAACAATATCTACCTCTTGCCAAGTATTTTCACTATCTACCCAAGTTATCGATTGAATAGTCTACATTCTATGTTCTGAAAATTTTCACCTTTGAAATAATCACTCGTAATCCGAATATGTTATTATGAACAACTCGATTACACTCTTCCAATTACGATCTCAATCCCAGTAATATCGTTTGAATCCGACCAAGTATACATTTTTCCTTCATTCAATCCTGAAGAACAAATTTGATACCTCTCAAGCTTATAACATTAATCCACCTTCGATTATCAACTTTCTTTTAATACTAGAAAATCTGATCCAACATATTCGACTCCTTCAATCAACAACGATAATTCTTTTCATCAATCCTTACAATATCAACATCAATGTCCCAAGTATCCACCCTATGCAATCACCATGTTACCTCAAACCATATAGATCAAAATCCAAGCTCATTCCACTTCAACGATCGCACTCCTATCAATATTTCCTCCGAGCACACGATTCAACATCACCCGTCAACTCGTCATCAATGTTCCGTTCATTACTTTTACTTGAGTATCACTAATGCGCAGATCATCGATATGCAATCGATCCAACTAGTACTCAATACCATCTGTAGAGAATAATTGTTGTATATTTTTATTGATTGGGTACTCCACTACTTATAGGGAGTCTAGCTCCTCTTCATACTATATTTTTCCAATGTGGGACTAAGTCCCTTATTAGTTCTCAACAACATCCTATTCTCAACATCCAATATCATAGTCCCATCCAATCATATCAGTCATAACTATCAAGAACACTTTTCCAATTTCAACCCTCAACTCTTCTGAATCCAAAGAACGTAAACTAAATGAACCAATTTCTCAAACTAGCTACCCCAGCTTTGTACTCTACCCAGGCAACTCTGTAAGTTCGATCAAACCAATTCCATCTCTTGACATAGGGACGTCTGTCTAACTGCTAGGTTAACTCGTCAGACCAAAGTCAAAATTCATGATCATCATTCCATGCAACCAATATCACATACGCTCCCCCAATCCTAAGGTAAAACCATAGTAGACCCACGCTCGTCTCACTCCGATTTCTAAACATCGAGCATAGATTATCCTATCCGCATCGGCAACATCCAAGTCAAGGGGTCTGAATCTATTCGGCAAAGTCATTCTTAGGACAATTTCATCCGTCATCGTCCTCGATCACAACATGGTTCAACGCCAGAAAATATCACAACTGCCAAAACTAAAATCCATAAATTGCTCGATAGACTTATCAATCCAAACTCATATACCTCGATCACAAAATCAGCACAAACACGAACACAAATGATATAAAGTTGTTCGACCAAGATTGTGCTACGTCGTCACGTCAACGGGACAATGGAATAATTACTTTATGAACCAAGGAGAAAAACTCTTACAAGAGTGAGTACAACAATTTCGTATCGCACAAGCCCTCTCTTACGAGATCTCCAACAACTTTTCTCCCTTCTTTCAATTCTCTTGGTTTCCATAGGGCATCCTAACACAATCAACAAGCAAGCCTCTCTTATTCCACAAGTCGAGAGCAATCCGGACCATCGAAAATGCACCTTAACGTCTACTACAACCATTTGAACCAGAATTCTAATTGGGCAATCAGTATGTCGCCGGCATTCTGGTTCAGTGAGCAACTGTGTGCAGTTTGCTTCTAGGAAATCCAGTATACCAGTTTTGAGAAACCGGTATGATGGTTGCTAGTGCGCACTAGGCTCTGGAAAAGCCGATATACTGGTTTGGGGAAGCGGAATACTAGTTGGCTGTTGTTTTTGCTCTTTAGATCCTCTTGAAGTCAATCCGAGCCCAACCCGATGAATCATAAGTCTAACCCGATGAATCATATATATATAAGTCGGGTTTCGGGTTCTTCGGGTAACCCGACACATGAATCCGAGCCCAACCCAATTTTTGATCGGGTTCAAATATTTTAACCCATATCCAAGTCCGAACCCGAGTATCTTCAACCCTAATCCAACCCATTAACGGGTTTACCCGATCGGGTTCGGGTTTAGTCCGTCCAAGTTGCACCCCTATGAACAAGGTCCACTACTGCAACATTTGGGTCAACATGGTTTTGTGGAGAGATGAAGACAGATGGTTGCTCATCCCAGATGACACCCTAGGAAGCACAGACCTATGAAATTAAACTAAACGATGTGCATGTTTCATTCTTGTATCCATATTGTGTCGTCTATGCAAATTTAATGTCATGGCTGTGTTTGTACTCCTGAGGAAAAAGAAGCCAATAAAGAAAAAGAAAAAAAAAAAGAGAAGTATTTAGCTCCTCATCTTTGAACAAGATAAGTAGGTGGCTGGGACGAAACTGAACATCAAATCAAACACACAAGAAAGCAAATAGCACCAAGATTTTTGAACACGAAATAAGATCTAACACGGATATGGATACAAGTCATGATACATTGATACGGGTACGACTGATGAAAATTTGAGAAACTAGAAACTAATAGTACAGGGATATGAGCATAAATACCTGACATTAACACACGTATCGCCATCTAAAGATGGAAATAAACTACAATAATAAGAGTTTTAGAAACAATTCAACTCTGCATCACTGGAAATGAAGAAATAGTAAATGATTTACTTTGCATCAATGGCGAGGAAAAAAAAATAGTAAATGCTTTACTTTGCAACAATATCAAGAAAAAAATACATTAATCCCCCCTACATTTTACCTGTGTTTTATGGGTATTAAAAGACCATTTCTATTTCGAAAATAATTACACGGACCACACTTTTGCTTTATGGGTGATTAGTATTTACATTTTACTTTTAGGCCTCGTTTGGTTCACGGAAAGGAAATGAATTTTCTTGTATTTTCCATGGGAATGGGAAAGTAGGATTCATGTCACATTTCCTTTTCCGTTGTTTGGTAAAACAAGAAAACTACCTAGAAAAGGAAAGCAAAATATAACAATGGTTCCAATAATATTCTTACCATTTAAAATAAAAATAACATTATAAAAAATAACATTAATGGTAAAATAAAAAATGACACATAATTACTTTTGTCATAACTTTTGTAATAAGGCCTCGTTTGGTTACCGGAATTTGAGCTTGGGAAAGGAAAATGATTTCTTTCCCATGTTTGGGAGCCAAAGGAAAGTTGTTGGAAAGGAAAAATGATTCCCAAGAGGTAGGAAAATAGGGGGAAAGTGGTTCCTCCCATTTATCTAAGGAATCACTTTCCCTCCAACTTTCACGCATTTATTACAAAAAAATTTAACCAAAATATCCATGTTCATAATATTATTTACTATTTTTATCCATAATATATTTTAGACAAAAATATTTCTAAGTAATAATTATATTTATTAGCACGAGGGTATTTTTGGAAGATTGACTTGATTTTATTTTCTTTCCTTACAAACACCAAACACTATAATGAAAAGTAAAGGCATATTCCGGCTATAATCCCGATCTTTCCAAACACCTTTATAGGAATTATAATTTCCTAAAGGAAAGGAAATACCACGAGGCCTAAATGTTGAAAAAGGAGGAAAAATCAATCTCATGGATCTTGAATGGAACCATATTCCCACCAATTTTTCTCCAATTTAATTCCCAAATTTGTGACTACCAAACAAAGAAAATGAACAACTTTTCTTTCTTGGTTCCTTAAATCCGTGAACCAAACAAAGCCTTAAAATAAGTCCACATAATTAATTTTCAATGTAAGAGTGGTCCATATATAAATATAAAATATAGGAAAAGTTACTAAATAATTAATAGTTCTAATAATTCCAAAGCAGAAATAAGCACACAGAGAGACGGGCTACCTGCGTCTGAACTCTGAAGCAAATTGTAGCAAAAAACCACATCGGCGTTCACGTGTCAGTTTTCGCATCGATATATATATATATATATATATATATTACAAAGTTAGTCCCGCACCAAATGATGTGTATTGAGAACCAGATCTAATGATTTTTTAGTGATAATGTCACGCACCTCGTAGGTACATCCTTCCTGCAGAATTTGACATTCCCACCCTCGTAACGGAAATTTTCTTTTCCTCCATTCTCGACTCCCATCCATAGATTTCTTACATACAAATCGAATCAACTTTACTTTACTGCAGATAATAGGGGTCACATTATATGAAATAAAACCGATTCCATAGTTGTTATTTCTATTTCCTCAAACTCTCACAGAAAAAAAAAAAAAAAAACAAGAGTACCGATAACTGATGTCGACTCACGAAGATGGGACCCACCCATAAAACACAACAAATTAACCCTTGATATTAGGACAGAGCGGTATACTGAACTGTTTCCTCTACCTAATTCCCCAGAAAAGGTATGAATTTCCATGCATACCCCTTACCACATCAACAAATTTACAACAACTACCCTTCTCTACCGAATACTCTAATTCTTAGCCTTCCTCGCCGGAACTTTCCTCGACGGAGTCGCAGCCTTCTTTGCCGGCGCGGCCTTCTTAGGCTTCGCCGGAGTAGCCTTCTTCAAAGGAGCCGCCTTCTTCACCGGGGCAACCTTCTTTGCTGGGGCAGCCTTCTTAACAGGAGCAGCCTTCTTAGCAGCAGGCGCCGGAGCTTTCTTCACCGGTGCAGCCTTCTTCGCCGGAGCCGCGGCTTTCTTTGCGGGAGTGTCCTTAGCGGACGTCTTAGCCACCTTCGTCGGACGTGCCTTCGCCTTCGGCTTCGCCTTCGGCTTCGCCGCCGGAGCGACTTTAGCCTTCAGCTTCGAGGCAGCAGCCGGCTTGGCCTTCGGCTTCGCAGCAGCAGAAGCCTTTAGCTTCGACTTCGGCTTGGCAGCTGTCTTGGCCTTCGGCTTGGGCTTGCCAGCGGCAGCAGTCTTAGCTTTCGGCTTCGCCGGGGAGGCGGAGGAAGGAAGCTTCCAGGAGCCCTTGACCTTCGTCAGCTTTCCAGCGGCAGTGAATTTCTTGAGCTGGAGGAGGAGCAGCTTCTTGAAGTTGGGGGGGAGGTGGGCCTTGTGCTTGTCCTCGACGAACTTCGCGATCGCGTACTGGCTCGATCCGGTCTTCTCCTTCAGCGACGTGATCGCTTCAGTGATCATCTGAACAAAACAAAACAAAACAAATGAGATTAGATCCGAAAATTAAACTCCCAATTCTCAATTTGGGGAGTGGAGGACTACTTACTTCGAGATAGGGAGGATGGGAAGCGGCAGCCCTTGGCTTACTCGGCTTCTTGGCCTTCGGCTCCTTGGCCTTCTTCGCCGGCTTCTCGGCGGCAGCGCCGTCGGCAGGGGCAGCGGGCTCCTCGGCGGCGGCCTCGGCCGGCGCCGCCTCCACGACCGGCTCCTCCGCAGTAGGAACAGCAACATCAGCTGAAGCCATGGAATCGCAAAAATTAGGGTTAGGGATTGGTAAGGAAGAGAGTGTGATATAATAGGAGGAAGAGTGAGTGAATCAAGAGAGACGAGGAGGAGGGTTTTAAATAGTGGTGAGCTGCAAGAGCAATAGGCAAAAGCTGCGCTGTGATTGGTCCGATAGCCTCTCACTCGGATCACCCCCTTTGCAGTTTTGAATACCAGCCCTTTGATTTTACCCCTATAGACGGCTAGGAGTGGGTGGGAGGGGGGAGGTGAGGATTGAGTTTGGGTTAGGGATGGAGCTCTATCCCATTGTAGAAGTGTGTTTTCCCTTCCGATTGAATCTTGAATTTCTCAAGTTTTACTCGATGAAATTAAGTGGGGTTTGGACTATGTGTTAGATAAGGAGTCTAGCTTTCATATGAGCATAAGATTGCGAAGGTTGGTTCGACCGTTTGGGAGGTATTCTAGTTGGAAGTCGTATTGGTCGTGCACAATGTTTATCATGACTTTGTTGAGGTTTTGAAGCTGGTGAAGGAAATGGTTTGGAATTTAATGGCGATTCTCGACTTAGGATGATAGTAGACTAGTAGATGGACCTATAGAACTTGGAATCATAGAAATCGGATAAGAAACGAGTTAGATATTGTCAACTGAATCATGACGAACTGAAACATCTTATATTTATGACTTGTTCTTAAGGAACAAAAAAATAAATTTTGATTTGATCAATTGTCTTATGATTACCCTGAGAACTAATAATCATGTATTAAGTAAACTAATAATGTATCGTGCTAGTTTGTTATTGTGGGTTACTTATGGATTTATTAAGTTATATTATGTTATAGTTCTATGTTAACATGTTTGATACAAAGGTACATCTAATTGTGTATAAAATGATCATCTATCTTACATAAAATCAGGTGTTATATGTAGCGAAATATAATGTTGGTTTGTAATCACTGAGTATAGCGCAAAACTTGTTATGATGTGTCAAAATTTTTAGTGGAAGAATTTAGGTATAGTTCTATTAAAGTGACATGTGCGACATACGCAATGATAGGGTTATGTAAGTATCTAGGTTTCTTTTGATACTCGACATTTTATTTTTTGAGCAATGGTCATCTAGCTTACAATAAATTAATCCATTTGAATTGTACACCTTATAACCATTTAGACTAAAATAACATATAGTTCCATTACAAATAACATATAGCGACGTATTCTACAACGGCCACACTAAAATAAATAAATTACATGAGGTGTGACATTCTAGTTTATTTCGCATGTGACTGTAGCAAATAAACAATGTCTTTGGGAAACCGTCGAATTTTAGTCTCCTATTACAACTCAAAGTGTTGTTCAACCCAAATATTCTTATGTAAATCGAACTTTATATAATGGTTTCTATAACCAATATATGACATTTACAAAATAATTATGCTATGTGAGAAGGCTAATAGTTCTCAAGTAAAGCGTTACATTAAGATAACTAGCCATTCCCAATGGAGTATAAGAAAAGAATAAAGATTAGCGTTCATTAGTTGAGTTTAATAGAACAACAAAAAGTTAACATAACAAGCAAAAGAAAGTTTGACTTGAAAGAATTTTCTATTATTATGTATCTAAGTAGATCTTCTTCAATTTGTTTATAATTGTGTTTTGGTTTTTTTTTTTTTAGGTAGTAGAGTTCCACTTTGAATAACTTCTAAAATTTTATAAGACATTACATTTTCTTGTTCGAGCACTTATATAGCTCCCAAATGTCAAATATGATGCCAATTTAGTCTTCTGTAGTAACAAATTAACTTAAATATAGTGCCCAAATGTTAAGTATAATGTTAATTCAAACTTTTGTAATAACTGATGAGCATCAATTATACGTTTATCCTCATCAATTATGCTTATTTTCCTTTTTTTTGTTTATGGTTTAAGATATTGAATAATTATTGGCTCCATTTTAGCTTGGTTAAGATAAAATATTTTAGTATATATTGATATTATATCTTTATGACTAATTAGATTTGTATATGCACCCAAAAGATTGATGTCAAAAGCACAAAAACTACACAAAATGTTACATAGGGACAATTCCATCACTTTAAACTTTAGAGAAAATACCTTAAAATTGTGTATCAATAATATCCCTAATACTTATCACATTTCTACAAACACTTTTCAATTCCAAAAGTCGTTAGGGATCAAATCTTAAGCAACAATAATTAACTTGCTTCAAAATCTGAAGAAAATTCATTCAATTAGATCTAAGGTAAAACCACATCTTTTCCCTCTTAAGCCAAAAATAACAAGATCAACTATAACTTAATTAAAAGACACTTTTAAGCCAAAAAAACAGAAGATAAGATAGAGTAACATGTAAACTACTAATACATCGACACTCGATTATTTCTACTACTAATAGAACTCATTGTGGTCTTTAATTACAATTATAGATAACTTCTTAGTTGAATATATGAAACTCACAAACATAGTATTGTCTTAGAGAAATTATTTGTGTATATTTCAAACATATTTTTGCACAATATGTGATCTCATTTGTGGAAACTTTTTCTCACAATCAACTATAATGTCTAATTTAAGTAAGAGCAAACTAGAAAATTTCTCTAAAACCATATTTACCAAAATAAGTCTTATTTTTCCCCCTTTTAAGATAAAAAGTGACTAATATTTTTTCTTTATTTTTCCCTTTCAAGATATATCAATATTTTATCTGTTTTTATCGATTTAGTATATACATTTCGAGATTGATCACAGATGCTAAATGTTAAATTATATCGTTTATAATATATATTTCTAGGAAAGACAATAAACAACCACAAACCACAACAAAAATGTAACAAGATCTTACTTGTAAATCAATAATCCCAATTTGTAAAGTTTGCTTCACGTTTTTGCTATCCTTCGATCAAAGGTAGGAGCGAAAGTGATAACATCTAGTTGTATCCAACTTGCGAACCAGCCGCCATCTATGGATAAGGAAAAACGGAGGTAGAAGAGGCAGATATGTTGTCTTAGGTGGATACCCCTTCGCATATGTATATATAGGAGGATTGGGGTACATTTCCAAAAAGCCCTAGGAGCAAAATCTTGGTGGATGAACGGGCTTCACCTATAGGTTACAGACCAAGGATACTTATGGTACGGGCTAGTTCTCAATGGGCCAGATATAACTCTTTAAGTCCAATATAAAAAAAAAAATTTCCTTATTACAAAAAATTATAGATTTTCTTCTTCTTTGCCTTTAATTAGATAGCTCACTGTCTTCAATGGCATTTAGAGAGACAATGATGTAACCTCCTTACTTGTTAATGTTTTGGTAGATAAGTTTGTTAATAGAACAAAAATAGAAGAAAATGTTTTAGCCTGACAACGATAATTTGGGCCAAAAGACTTTATTTTATGGATATATAGAGATATAATGATGTAACCTCCTTACTTGTTAATGTTATGGTAGATATGTTGTTAATATAATCAAATATAATAAAAGTATTCAATTACTGCCAACAATAGTTTTGGGACAAAAGACTTCATTTTAAAATTAATAATTATTATTATTTGTTGTTGAATTAAATAGACGTGTTGTGTGTCCCTATTTAATAATAAAATAACCTAATTGGACTAGTCATAATGAATTGTTCTACCAAAATGAGTGATCGAGGTCAAATCAGCTTAAATATTGGACAATGCTTCGATACTATATATAGATCATAAATCCACCTCTCTACCCTCATATCGGCATGTATACACTATCACACCCCACTACCAAAATATAGATAACGTGGATACGACACCGCCAGCTACGCACTACGGAGTATACCAACATCCCGATGTATGGTCACGGTTGTTAAAGATAAGGGGATAACTCTTACAATTCAATAGTCTTATATTATGTCCTACTAGCAGTTTTAGATCTCTATCCAAAACCAGTAACAGAAAGATATGATAAGTATGAAAAATAATAAGGCATCCCAAAATACTATCTCATATAAGTTCATGAAGCTAATAGTCAAAATAATACTAGCAATATTATTAATAAGTACATGATCATAATCTAGTTGCAATATAGAATTCATATATATTAATGTTGTCTTAACGACTGGAACAAGCTCTGAGAAAAATGAGCTAACACATACTTGGTGGATAAATATCCAAAAGAATAGAGTACAAGTACAAAATGAAAACATAAGTGGGTGAAAATGGACTCTATGTGTGATATGTCAGAGTTGAGTATCGGTGGAAGGCCAAGATTATAAGTTACTCAAGTTCACTCAACTCACATTACAAGTCACTCAACTCTCTCTCATCTCTCAATACAAGTCTTGAATCAGCGGATGCTTTGGAAGGCGACGTCCATACATTATGTCACGTATAAGTCTTGACTCCACGCGGCCGCACGTCTCGAATCGCCAAGGAACTCTGTGCCTCGACGTATCCAAGCGAGCTTCGTGCCACGAGCTTCTACCTGTACCTGCACATGAAAACTGTGTGGGTGTCAGTACTCAACTGTACTGGTAGAATGAGCTCCTCGCCCACCCATACAAAACTAACATGTTTATTTTATTTTGTGTAACATAGTCCCTTTTTTATTGTCTTTCTACTCTTGCCTTAGGATCGGTTTTAGAACAGACGCCTTGGCCTATTTTGTGTCTCTAGACCATCCCATGCTTGCAATAACGTTAACCTATCAAGTCGTGCTTGCCTTTCGGCCCATAACCAGAGACTCAATGACACGATAAGACTCTATTTTCATATGACCGTGCTACAAGTCCATTGTGCCGTGCCTCGCAAACTCAATGTGACTTAACCATATCGCCGCCTCGCGGCCCTTGCTACTTTAATAACCAACTGACACAACCAAAACTTGTGGACTAAGTGTCACTCGACCGACTTTGCTTTGTGGCATTTCCTGACTTAAATTCAAGATGACTCAAATCCAAATTATGCAACTTATATGCCGACAACTTAAGACTCGACGCTATATCTCGTGTTGAAGCACGGTGTCTTCGTTGTAGCCAAATCTTAGGCCCAAATATTTGTTTTTCGATCGTGCACGCATTCGACTCGACTCATTGATATAGTGAACATAATACTCGACTTAATCCAAAAGCATACACGCGGATCGCCGCCCATGCCGACTCATCTATATGAACTAGTCACTAGCGCCCAACGCTATAATGGACTCCCTTTATAGCTTTTGATTAGACGGATGCCCCTTTCCAGTGCAAGTAGCGAGCTCCGCTGCAAGTTCCCGCCTAACTCGTGCGATCATCCAGCACAGCTATGATGTCTACCATCGAAACGGTTTTCGTTGGCCGCCTAGGTCGCCGTTCGAAAAATGTTTATTTTACCTTGTACAAGTTGTCCAATGACCATGCAAGACTCGACTCGAACTGACGTCTCAGACAGTCGTTCTACTTCTAGTGTTACCATCTCTTTCAGGACCAAGTTCAATACTTCTCACATCTGAGACCTCGCCTCGATGACCCATGGTCGCGAGCATTCTTCTTTCTCGTCCTATCATTTCATTCGACTCAGGAACGACTATTTAAAAGCCCTCTTTCTAACTCAATTAAATCAATCGTGGCCCGTACCTTAGAAATACTAAGTCCGTGACATCGTACCTTACGCCAATTGGTGTTTTGGGTGACACTACTGCCCAAGACATGTAATGACCCGCTCCGTCCTAGCGGAACGCCGATTCAAATGGCAAGTGCAACGACTCAAACGAGCCGTCGACCCGAAGAGTTGGCATCGACAGATGAAGAATCGATGCAAGGCTTACATTGGCCCATCAAGGATGAATCCAGACTTAGACTTGCAAATGCGCGCTCGGAGTATCGCTCGGCCAACGCGATCATTGCTAAGGTGGGTGGCTCCGATGAACCCGTCTTTGCTTAGTTAGACACATAACAATACGGACATCATTGCTAGAATTGTGAGACCCGTCTCACTGTATCGGTATTTTATACGGATACGTGTTTATTTGAGCCGTATTTCGTATTTATCGATTTGCGTGATATTTTAAAAATTTTCTAAGTATAGGATTTCATGACTTGGTTTAAATTGGATTTGGTTTTATTTGGTTCGGTTCCACCTTGACTTGGTTTGGTTTAGTTTGGTTCTTTATGAGAGAGGTGTATGGTTTAGATTGAGTGGAGAGGGATGAGTGGTAGAGATTACTTGGGCTTGTTATATAAGCCACCTACCACTCTCTCTCCTTCATTATTTTTATTTCATCTTCATCTTCATCTTCTTCCTCCAGCCCAAGACAAGTACACCTTGCCGAATGTTGGACGATCTTAATTTCGTTTGTTCCATTCTCTTCCTTGTTATATTCTAAGCATCTTTAGAACTTGGAGTTTTCCATTTTGATGGTTCGATTGTTGTAAATCTAGCTTTGAAGTAATTCTAGTTTTCATGGGTTTTGATCTATTTAATCTTGTTATTTTCGAGTTTTAATGGTTCTATGTTGTAGAGCATCTCGTTCTACCCCATCTTGACCTATGGAAGTTCGGATTTGGACTCTGGATGAAAGGTGCATGGAGCTTGGGAGCCATGGCTTGAAGAGTTCTTCTCTTCGGAAGGATGGAGAAGAAGAACTGTTCACAGCCACATGAACTTAGCCGCATAGTCTTTATGCGGCAAGTTTCCTTCCCAGCCGTATAAGCCTTGCTGTACTGTTTAGTCGCATGGCCTATGGCGTAGGGACTAACTCCTCAGTCGCATGAAGGTTTAATCCTCGGTCGCATGAACTTTCAATCCCAGTCGCATGATTTAGGACCATTATTTTAGCCGCATGTGACTTAACTCGGGCCGCATGGACTTGATTGGTTATTTTAGCCGCATGAACCCTTGATTGAATCCTAGCCGCATGAAGACCCGCCCATTTCCAGCCGCATTGGACTGAGCCGTATGCGCCCTGTTTTGCCTGGCCGTATGGGGACTAGTCCTTACCCAGCCGTATGAGTTGATCCTGCCACATATTGTTCCCCAGCCGCATGAGCTAGTCTCTATCCTGACCGTATGAGAAATTATTTTCTGGCCGCATAAGAGTTCACTCTTGGCCGCATGAGCCTAATCTACCTGAGCCGCATGGGCACGATTCTGACCCGCATTGATCCAGCCGCATGGACCGATCTTCCTGAGCCGCATATACCTGTTCTTCCTGAGCCGCATGCACTTCTTCTGGCCGCATGAGCTTTCCTTCCTGACCAGCTTATACCCGAGCCGCATGGCTTTTCCCTGACTTGTATTTTTTTTATATAATTTAATTATTATTATTATTATCTCATGCCTTGTAACTCTCTGTGTAACTGGGTCCTTTGACAAGTATGCTTGCACTATGATATCCTGCACATGTACCATGAATACGATAGTGACCCGTAGTGGTGCACTCTTGACAAGTAACCTGACATGACATGATAGTGGCCCATCGTGGCGCACTCCTGATAAGTATACCTGACATGAATATCTCAAATAGCTGTTGCGACGGCTACCTGACATGACCTGACTCGTATAAGTAACCTGGACACCGTGAGCGATTGTGCTTGTACAAATGAACCAGTCTTGTCTTGCATCATGTCTAGGAGGGGACTCCTGAGTACCACGGTCAGGAGTACCCACTGAAAACGACTAAGGTTAACAACTAGAATAATTCAGTAGCCATGAGAGATTTCTCTAGTTACAGGCGATCCCGTTATCCCGGCCACAATTGTTTGGACTTGTAGCCTGCCGTCGAGTAGGGCACATTTCCAGCCCACTGTCATGTGGGACACTTCATGAAACAATTTCTACGCACACTGTCAGGTGTTGCACATCAAGCTACCTAATAATTATTGATAACTGCTTAATGAATCCGAGTCGCCTGGATAACCTGGATTAGCTGCAGGGCTTGTGGCTGGTGGAACATCTCATTGCATCTTGCTAGTAACTAGGATTGTGATAACCCTAGTTAGTTAATGTAGAAAGCCGTAGGCAATGATTGGCCGTGATTGCTTGGATGGAGTCTAGTCCAGTATAGTATTGTCTAGAAATAATTGATTGAAAGATTGTACCAAAATGATTGAATGATTGTCACTCCAGATTGTCACTATAATGATTGTACTCTATTGTCACTCTAGCTTATTGTACTCTTCATTGTCACTTTTATCATTGTCACTCTAAAGCATTATACTCTGTATCGTCACTCTTTCACTGTTACTTAATGATTGTCACCTCTAGCAATAAATGATCAGAGACCAAGTTCTGTTCAGACGAAGGATTACAATCTCGGTCCTTGTTTGGTTTAAGGATTGTAACCTGGCTTCCGGAACAGTGCCTTCGTCCTCTTTTCGTATATTGCCTGGCTCTATTTATTTAACATGTTCTCCAGTTTATTTTATGTCAAATGATGATTTACTTACTGTCTTCCTATGTTCGGGATAAGTGCATTGGTACTGCACGAATCTCGATCCCCCTTTACTTATTGCTTTTTCTCTTTGTTGAATGCTAATGACTGCTGGTTTTAAGTTCATAGTTCGGCCTCCTTTGTGGTACTTGCTATTTGGGGTCTGACTCTACTGGTTTTGCATGGCCAGGTTCTAATAGAAGAGCCCGAAGGATTCTACCGCACCATCTACTCGACGGTGACCAGCCGGAGCACCAGAGTGCCTCAGTGGGTTTCTTCTTCATTCTCCCACTGATATGTAAATTCTCCTCTTGTAACGTTTTAGCCCCGAGCACGTGTTTAGCTCATGTTTTGGTATTTTTCTTGATATTGTAGCCTACGGGCATAAACATGATATGTGTATTCTAGACTATAGTTAGTCCTTATCATGTACGACTAATACTCTAGCTAGTCCTCAGTTCTGTGGTACTGGCTTCATGATCAGTCATATATATATGGTTCGGGACGCCTTACTATTGTATGTATGATGATCGTACTCTTTGCTCTTGTATAATTTCCTGTGATTGAGATACCTAGGATTGTTAAACCATAGGATTGACTGATGGCTTGTAGAGTAACCTCCATGTCTTGACAGCTTATACGTGATTTCAGAGTATTAACGTACTTTAGGATTGCGTAGCTGGCTATGTCTGCTCCCGCTCTCATGTATTCTGGTTCTAGGGCGTGACATGGTTTTAGTGGTGGCCCATGCAGGTCTTGATTTTCAGATTTGTGGGGGTTACCATGTTTAGATATCTCAATCACGATTATCCTTATTGATCTCCTTTGGATTATTCTCTACCCCTGATACTTGACTTGATATCTGTTTTGATCATTGATCATTCCTGTTCCCATGATTTGATCTTATGTCCTTCAACTTTCAAGGGCACTGTTCTTGATCCTTCTGATTATCTTGTTCGTGTTTTGCCGAGGGCAGCTCAGCATTCTTCAGCCAGGCCAGATATGGAGGATCAGTCTCAGCATGCAGGCAGAAATGTCAGTCCATCCCGATCAGCCAGTCGCTTCTGTCTTCATATCTTGAGACAGGTGATAAAGTTCATGCATCTGTTTCAACTACGATAAAACGTCCTGGGTAGCGTCATGTCTTGAACTAAGTCATTGGTACCGACTTACCTTGAGGCTTGACTTTTATCCATTTTTGGGAGGCAGCTTAGGCCAGCGAGGACGTTGGTTTCTACACAACTGTCTCAGGAGACATATTGATCCATATGCCTCCAGCCCTTCTTGATCATGATTGTATTTGTTCTTGTGTATTTATTTACCGCTTACGTATTTATTTACATTACTGATTGTTTTACTTTACTTATATGCCATGCTTGATTTATTGAGATTGTTGAGTTTCCTGGAGCTTTTGTTTTGTTATCTTACTCGACTAGCCTCAGGAAATTCCGAGGACGGAATTTTTCTAAGGTGTGGAGAGTTGTGAGACCCGTCTCACTGTATCGGTATTTTATACGAATACGTGTTTATTTGAGCCGTATTTCGTATTTATCGATTTGCGTGATATTTTAAAAATTTCCTAAGTATAGGATTTCATGACTTGGTTTAAGTTGGATTTGGTTTTATTTGGTTCGGTTCCACCTTGACTTGGTTTTGTTTAGTTTGGTTCTTTATGAGAGAGGTGTATGGTTTAGATTGTGTGGAGAGGGATGAGTGGTGGAGATTGCTTGGGCTTGTTATATAAGCCACCTACCACTCTCTCTCCTCCATTATTTTCATTTCATCTTCATCTTCTTCCTCCAGCCCAAGGCAAGTACACCTTGCCGAATGTTGGACGATCTTAATTTCGTTTGTTCCATTCTCTTTCTTGTTATATTCTAAGCATCTTTAGAACTTGGAGTTTTCCATTTTGATGGTTCGATTGTTGTAGATCTAGCTTTGAAGTAATTCTAGTTTTCATGGGTTTTGATCTATCTAATCTCGTTATTTCTGAGTTTTGATGGTTCTATGTTGTAGAGCATCTCGTTCTACCACATCTTGACCTATGGAAGTTCGGATTTGGACTCTGGATGAAAGGTTCATGGAGCTTGGGAGCCATGGCTTGAAGAGTTCTTCTCTTCGGAAGGATGGAGAAGAAGAACTGTTCACAGCCGCATGAACTTAGCCGCATAGTCTTTATGCGGCAAGTTTCCTCCCAGCCGCATAAGCCTTGCTGCACTGTTTAGTCGCATGGCCTATGGCACAGGGACTAACTCCTCAGTCGCATGAAGGTTTAATCCTCGGCCGCATGAACTTTCAATCCCAGCCGCATGACTTAGGACCATTATTTTAGCCGCATGTGACTTAACTCGGACCGCATGGACTTGATTGGTTATTTTAGCCGCATGAACCCTTGATTGAATCCTAGCCGCATGAAGACACGTCCATTTCCAGCCGCATTGGACTGAGCCGCATGCGCCCTGTTTTGCCTGGCCGCATGGGGACTAGTCCTTATCCAGCCGTATGAGTTGATCCTGCCACATATTGTTCCCCAGCCGCATGAGCTAGTCTCTATCCTGACCGTATGAGAAATTATTTTCTGGCCGCATAAGAGTTCACTCTTGGCCGCATGAGCCTAATCTACCTGAGCCGCATGGGCACGATTCTGACCCGCATTGATCCAGCCGCATGGACCGATCTTCCTGAGCCGCATATACATGTTCTTCCTGAGCCGCATGCACTTCTTCTGGCCGCATGAGCCTTCCTTCCTGACCAGCTTATACCCGAGCCGCATGGCTCTTTCCTGACTTGTATTTTTTTTATATAATTTAATTATTATTATTATTATCTCATGCCTTGTGACTCTCTGTGTAACTGGGTCCCTTGACAAGTATGCTTGTACTATGATATCCTGCACATGTACCATGAATACGATAGTGACCCGTAGTGGTGCACTCTTGACAAGTAACCTGACATGACATGATAGTGGTCCATCGTGGCGCACTCCTGATAAGTATACCTGACATGAATATCTCGAATAGCTGTTGCGACGGCTACCTGACATGACCTGACCCGTATAAGTAACCTGGACACCGTGGGCGATTGTGCTTGTACAAATGAACCAGTCTTGTCTTGCATCATGTCTAGGAGGGGACTCCTGAGTACCACGGTCAGGAGTACCCAATGAAATCGACTAAGATTAACAACTAGAATAATTCAGTAGCCATGAGAGATTTCTCCAGTTACAGGGGATCCCGTTATCCCGGCCACAATTGTTTGGACTTGTAGCCTGCCGTCGAGTAGGGCATATTTCCAGCCCACTGTCATGTGGGACACTTCATAAAACAATTTCTACGCACACTGTCAGGTGTTGCACATCAAGCTACCTAATAATTATTGATAACTGCTTAATGAATCCGAGTCGCCTGGATAACCTGGATTAGCTGCAGGGCTTGTGGCTGGTGGAACATCTCATTGCATCTTGCTAGTAACTAGAATTGTGATAACCCTAGTTAGTTAATGTAGAAAGCTGTAGGCAATGATTGGCCGTGATTGCTTGGATGGAGTCTAGTCCAGTATAGTATTGTCTAGAAGTGATTGATTGAAAGATTGTACCAAAATGATTGAATGATTGTCACTCCAGATTGTCACTATAATGATTGTACTCTATTGTCACTCTAGCTTATTGTACTCTTCATTGTCACTTTTATCATTGTCACTCTAAAGCATTGTACTCTGTATCGTCACTCTCTCACTGTTACTTAATGATTGTCACCTCTAGCAATAAATGATCAGAGACCAAGTTCTGTTCAGACGAAGGGTTACAATCTCGGTCCTTGTGTGGTTTAAGGATTGTAACCTGGCTTCCGGAACAGTGCCTTCGTCCTCTCTTCGTATATTGCCTGGCTCTATTTATTTAACATGTTCTCCAGTTTATTTTATGTCAAATGATGATTTACTTACTGTCTCCCTATGTTCGGGATAAGTGCATTGGTACTGCACGAATCTCGATCCCCCTTTACTTATTGCTTTCTCTCCTTGTTGAATGCTAATGACTGCTGGTTTTAAGTTCATAGTTCGGCCTCCTTTGTGGTACTTGCTATTTGGGGTCAGACTCCACTGGTTTTGCATGGCCAGGTTCTAATAGAAGAGCCCGAAGGATTCTACCGCACCATCTACTCGACGGTGACCAGCCGGAGCACCAGAGTGCCTCAGTGGGTTTCTTCTTCATTCTCCCACTGATATGTAAATTCTTCTCTTGTAACGTTTTAGCCCCGAGCACGTGTTTAGCTCGTGTTTTGGTATTTTCCTTGATATTGTAGCCTACGGGCATAAATATGATATGTGTATTCTAGACTATAGCTACTCCTTATCATGTACGACTAATACTCTAGCTAGTCCTCAGTTCTGTGGTACTGGCTTCATGATCAGTCATGTATATATGGTTCGGGACGCCTTACTATTGTATGTATGATGATCGTACTCTTTGCTCTTGTATAATTGTCTGTGATTGAGATACCTAGGATTGTTAAACTATAGGATTGACTGATGGCTTGTAGAGTAACCTCCATGTCTTGACAGCTTATACATGATTTCAGAGTATTAACGTACTTTGGGATTACGTAGATGGCTATGTCTGCCCCCGCTCTCCGGTATTCCGATTCTGGGGCGTGACAAGAATCGCTAGACGATAACACTGTGCACGCTAATAAATGACTCAACGCACCTAGCTAAGGGAATAATCCCATCTTGTATGCTTGTATAGAATATGGAAAAGAACTTGAAAAAAGGTGAGAACTCTCGTTCCGCACTCCACGCTCGTGCTAAGGCACAAGTTTACATTCAAGTTCCTTATGCGTTCAAATATGAAGCAATGAATGGTTTACAACAATAAAACGGGAAGACTATCGACATAGTCATTCCGAGTAGAGTATAGCAACATTGAAAGACTACGGGACCGATGGGTCGTCAAGGCGACTCCCGCATGGGAAGTTGCATAATTGTATGAATGAATAAATGAATGAACGAATAAGTGAATGAATGAATCAACGAATGAATGAATGAATATGAGAATCAATGATTGAATGTGTGAATGAATCAATGAACGAACGGACAAGTGAAAGAAAGAAAAGAATGAATGAATAAAAGATAAGAAAGAAAGGAATAGTTAGCGACAGGTATGACGGGGACGTGCATCGGGGCTCGCTACCTGCGTTGCACGGACGCCGCCGCCAACCTGGTCGATAACGCATTATGGCTAAGGGTTAGCCTATGGCTCAGAGACAGCCGTTAAGTTAAAATGACAAGACAATACGAAATGGTCGTAGACAATCCCATCGTATACGGGAGGTAGGCAGAATAAGGGATTTCCAGCGGCACAATCAAAAGGAGGATCGTGGTTGGCCTAGGCGGAAATCAAAATGGCTTACTGTCCTGGCCTGGGTGTGGGCTTGGCCACCCAAGAGACATAAGGCCGGGTATTTCAAGAGACTATCAAGGTGTACAAGCCAGCACGCTATGATAGGTGAGAAATACCAAGGGAGAATATGTCCAAAATAGCTTGTGGTGCCAGCGACCGGTGCATATAGATTAAGTGGGCTTTGCTGGTGGCAATCCACATGCAAGTCCTTGCATTAAAACAAAGTAGTCTAAGTTAACTGAATAAAGCGCCTTCTGAACAGGCTTGAATATATACGAATTGTTGACTAACTTGGTTTTACTTTGGACAGGGAAGGCCGGACGGTAAGTATTGGTAAGTCGTGCATGTTTTTCCATGCAAACACTTGAATTCGGCAACACGAGATAGGTTATGAAATATGCCATGAAACTGATCCTAAGGCAAGATTAGAAAGACAATAAATGATAGACGGCGCACAAAAGTAAATAGAACGTGCTTGGTAATGATAGCATTGTGGGCGAGCTAGCCTCCCCACCAGTGCATAACAATGTACTGATAACCCCACAGTTTGCTTACAGGATGCAGGAGACGTCGGCGGGTGCGGAGCTTTCCTCGAACGTGCTAAGGCACGGAGCAAACTCTGGAGCCTTGGAGCGTTGCAAGGAGCTGAAACACCATATACAGGACATAATGTATCGAAACATCGCCATGAATCATTTCATCTTGTAAGCCACTTGGCATGCCTTCTATGTTTTCAGAGAGAAAGAGCTTGAGCGATTTGTAATCTCGGCCTAGCGCCGCTTGTAAACTTCTTGAATGTCAATAAAGAGTTTGAATTCGCTTCAATTTGTGTTCATTTACTTTCCGCTGCAAATGGGGACACTCTGTGCGACTCTGTGGCCTAGCTCAAATCGACCGTTTTTGGGATTAGCCTTGCACGGGCGCAACCTAGGCCCGTATGGCATCACGTCTTAGCAAGGACGATCGCTCCTGCGGGAGCGAGACGTGACAGATTGGTATCAGAGCACGGCTTTACGTCCTTGGATTTCATCTTGATTCTCTCAGTTTTGAAATAAAAGAAGTATACGCTCTCTCTCGTTGTGCCTTGGAATGTTTCGTACAACAAGTCTAATATTTTCAAAAGCTCGTACGAGTACTCGGTTGAACGGGATCGATAGACGAAGGTCTTTGTGCCAAACTACGACGGACTTGAGTTGGAAGGAACCAGTGCTAAAAGTTAGCAAACGCTGTGCATGCCTGAATAACCTTACGCTGACGATAGTGAACGAGTACACGTGACCGAAGTATAGTTTGAGCGGGATGGTTATGCACGCAGCATTTCGGCTAAGTTGTGCCGAGTATCGTGCACCTAGACCTTCTGGTGAAAACGAGTTGCGAACGAGATTGATTATCGCTCAGACGAGAATAAGTGAGACTTAGAATGTATGTCGATAGAGATGCTACTTGACCAATGCCAAAACGAACACGAGAATGGTTCTTAGACTTTGAGGAACGGGCGAACGCGCAATTGAACATGTCGATTGTGAGTCGAATGACCTTTTGAGGATTTGTAGAATGACTTGACCCCGAGTGGTGTATGTGATAGCTTCGAAAAAGAATAAGAGTGAGTGTCAACGACTAGTCGAGTAGCTCGAATCCTGAGTGGCGTATGGACGTCATAGAAATTGTTCGAGCGAGACTAAAGAATTTACGGATAGAACGAGTATGTCGGCAAGCGATGATATCGCGCAAAGCCTTAGAACGAGTAACGCTTAGTTGGTTTTGACTTTGATAGTCTCAAACGAGATATCGTTCGGACGAATTAAGAATACGTAGTACGAATTACGAAACAAGTTGAATAGAGAATCGGAACGTTGAAACGAATGGAGGTCTTGGTCGAGGAAATGTAGAAGATCGTACGTGCAATTTCAAATAGTCGACTGGATTGAAACTTGAATTAAGGTGAAATACTCATAGACGAGATCGAAGATATCACGACTGGAAGATAGCGTGCATAGAAAATATTGGCTTAAAGATACGAGAATGACTAAGGATTTGGAATAGATGTTGCTCAATAACGAGTTAGCATGACACAGAGCGAATTGAGGAAATTAAGTTGCACAACCCAGAATTCGTTGCAAAAGGAAGATCGTCAGGTTATGTACATCATCGATGGTATTGAGGCGTATCAAAGATCGATATACGATAACTCGGGGGTACTCCGATTTGATGAATGATGATCGTGTTAGAAGTTATTGTTTTGAAGGATACTATGTTGGGGAATTTTGATAGAAATGAAGGTTTGGAATGAGGAAGGGAAGTGACTTGATTGTTCGGTGATAACCACAATGACAACAATCTTGTCTTGCGTGAGCGTAACTCCAGCCTCGCACATGCGTCATATCGGATTTGGGACGATCGTTCCGCGTGAGCGTCGGCATGGTGATTCATGTCCAGCGGGAATGATCGAACTCGAAATATCATGACATGACAATTTTGATTGCTTCGACTTGTGGTTTGAAGCGAAGGCGAATTTGAAGATTGTTCGGACTTATGATGGACGACTAAGTAAAGTTGAGGATTGTGTAGACCCAATCTGCGTATCGAAAATGAACAAGTCTAGACTCAACGCAAGAGTTACGTCCCGATGCGGACGATTATTCTGCAGGAATGTTGACATGGTGATTCATGTCCGCCGTAGATAATCAGACTTGCGTGAGATCGGGGTGCGACATATTGCAAGGCTAGACGACCTTGTGATCGACTACGTGAATTAGATATGATGGATAGGTAAATTATATCAAACATACTTGAAGAGATAGACTACGATAATTGCTAGTGCGGACGCAAGATATTAACATGTCAAGGATTTAATTGAGGATAACCTATCGTAGGATGACATTCCTAACGAGCTCGGACTTGAAACGGAGAATGTGTTGATGCGAATAGGGTGAACGTTGCTTGATGTTTAGAAATTTGAGTGAAGCGAACTTGGGTAGAAACTGTCACGACCCGCACCCTTATAAGGGGCACGAGCACGTGGTTACGTCCAGCCTACGCCGCAGCATCGGCGGTAGAACGCTGTCTAGGTTGTCTACAGAACTACACTAAACAGTATAAAGGTACCTGTACAGTATATACACTCCGAATGGAGGTGACATAGCAATACAGTCTCAATCACAAATGTAAAACTAAGGTAGATAGCATGAAAAGGAAATACGACAGATGAAGCAAGAAATAAGTTCGAGATCCACACAAGTCCAAAACTAAACGTAACATCACAGAATAATATATAATACTACATTCTAAAATCCAAAGCTGGATCGCAGTCCAGTCAAGCCTAACAAGTGCTAACTACTCAGGGAGTATAAAATCTAGTGGCCAATCTATCAGGCCACTGCCCTGGCCTAAGTCTCCATCTGTCTCAGAAACATTTGTAAAATTTGTCAACGGTATCCTGTCAGGAAAATGAGCAAGTACAACCACCAACAGCAGTTCCATATGAATTGACAAATACTATAAGAGACAGTATAATGAAATACAAGACAAAGATATAGGCGACTTGGGAACCATTCGAAAGCCGAGTTACAACCCTTAAACCAAACAAGGACCGGGGTTGTAACCCTTCTTCAAACAGAACTTAGTCTCAAATCATAGTATAGTATAAAAGCAGGTAGAGCATGTGAGTAAATGAAGTCATAGCATGGTGAGAAGTACAGAAAGTAAAACTGAACTGGATATATGATACAACAATAAATGTAAAATGTGATTTGAATTATTAGAGCAATATGTGATCGGCTAGGGAGTCAAGATAGGGTTATCCACTTGGCCCGACAATCACAGAAAAATCTCTAGAAAGGGTCATGCCGGCCAACCTGGATAACCCGACAAGAGGTATTTGCTACACCCTACGTGAGGTGAGGGTGGCGCTAGTATCGCAAGATTGTACAAGATGGGCTTTGATCACATAACCTCTAATAATTCCCCATCCCCGAATAGTATACGGATCCGGACATAACACGTCATGGCACGAGATTCCATAAGAAGGTAGCTACTCCTTCTCAGGAATCGGTGTCAATACAAGTACAAGAACAAGATCGAGCAAGTACCAGTATCCCAAGAAAATCCAAGAATGACATCTCATGACAGGAATCCGGTATATACTAGTCCATGAACTATCGTGACTGAGAATCAAGTAAGACACTACAACTGAATCGGATATAGTAGATATCAAGACAATGAAAACTATCAGTGAATGTACTCGCCTGCTATCCTGAGCTGTAGGATATATCAATGCTCAAAGCGGAAATCAGAAACCTAAAGATGAGATATTGTATGTTAAATTAGGTTTAAACAAGTTTAAGAATGATTCACAATAAATGATATGCAATCTAGGTCAACTAGGTCATACTGAGTCACACTAAGTCCTGTCAAGTCAATCTAGGTCAAATCAAGTTATATCAAGTCAATCTAAGCCAACCCAAGTCAATCCTAGGTCATACCAGTCATCACAGGTCAAAACAAGTCGAAGAAAGTCAAACGGGGTTAAGAGTTGGCCTACAGTTGACTTTTGGTCAACTGGTCAACTCTGCTCAACTCTAGGTTAATCCTAGGTCAACCCTAGGTCCAACTGGTCAAATGTTGACCAACAGTTGACTTTTGGTCAACTGGTCAACTCTGGTTTGGATTTGGTCAAATCTAGACAAAGTGTTGACTCATGGTTGACTTTTGGATAAAAAGTCAACTCTGGGTCAACCGAGCCAAAATCGGTTCAAATATGACATTTGTAGGGTGTACCCAACATGCCACCCAAGTTTTAAGTCAATCCGACTATCCGAACTCCGTATCTCGAAATTATCCGATTACCCCTTAACATTTACCCTTAAACCGTTCTAACTTGACGCCAAGCGGCTTTCCCTTAGGAATTCCACTCCGTGCTTCCAAGGGTAGTAGGGTACTAATCTATACAACCATTATCTACCAAGTTTCCTAGGGTAAGTGGACATCCAGTCCACCTTACGGTCCGAATCGCCCGTTTACCCGTTATCTTGAATATTTCAAGATACGGGATTGTGCGGCGCGATACCGTCTCCCCAAGACCATACGCAACCCCGATTCCAACTCCGAAGCCTACCCACAAAATCTAAATCACATTATCTAACTCCCCTCCAAGTTTCGACGCGTTCCGAATTACGGAACTCAATTTCACCCCTTAACCAAAATCCTACTTAACCCTTAACTCACTCACTCAACCTTCTCAACCTATACTTTCACCCTCTCTTGGGACAAGTTTTGGGGTTTAAAAGCCTAATGTTGCTGCTACTGTTGTTTCATCTTCTTCTTCATCTCTTCCTCTTCTTCCCTCCTATCTCTCCATATATATATATATATATATATATATATATATATATATATATATATATATATATATATATATATATATATATATATATATATATTTCCCTCTCTCTCTCTCTCTCTCTCTATATATATATATATATATATATATATATATATATATATAACCATCTATTATACATCTATGAATATATACACACAACACTCACACATCTATCTATAAATATAAACACACACATACTCCAATTCTCGGATTTTAGCACACTGGGACAACCTGCACACCTTTAAGGCTCCTCTGCTCACCTTTAAGGCTCTACTGCACAGTTTTTCCTGAATAGCATTCTGCACACTTCTAAGGCATTCCTGCACAACTACGAGGCTCTCATGCACAACTCTAAGGCTCTATTGCACAACTATAAGTTCAAATACACAACTCGAAGCATTGATACATACGTATACAATATATATATATATATATATATATATATATATATATATATATATATCACTCTCGGGAGTCGAGATGGTCGAGCCCCTCCGCTGACCGCTCGGGGGGGGGGGGGGGGTGTTTGGGCGCCCCCCCTCCTCCTCCGCCTGGAGTCGAGCACCCCGCCGCCGGAGCACCCCCCTCCCCTTCGTCTGGCTCCCTCCCCCTGGACGCCGAGCAGCTCCTCTCTCCGCGAGTGGGGGAGTATGGGCTCCCCCCTCCCGCAGAGGCTCCCCTCCGCCGTCCCCGCCTTGTCCCTCCCCACCCCCGGGTGCTCCCCTTCCTCCCTGGAGCCCCCTCGCCAGGGTCCCTCCGCCCGCCCCCTGGTGGCCGAGCCCCCCCTTTCCCTTCCTCCGCTGTCCGCTCGGAGGGGGGGGGTGTATGGGCGCCCCCCCTCCTCCGCCTGGAGTGGAGATGGTCGAGCCCCTCCGCTGACCGCTCGGGGGGGTGTATGGGTGCCCCCCCTCCTCCTCCGCCTGGAGTCGAGCACCCCGCCGCCGGAGCACCCCCCTCCCCTTCGTCTGGCTCCCTCCCCCTGGACGCCGAGCAGCTCCTCTCTCCGCGAGTGGGGGAGTATGGGCTCCCCCCTCCCGCAGTGGCTCCCCTCCGCCGTCCCCGCCTTGCCCCCCCCGGGTGCTCCCCCTCGCTCCTCGTCGAGGTCGTCCTCCCTGGAGCCCCCTCGCCGTTGCTCCCCCTCCTTTTCTGTTCTCCGTCGCCCCTCCGCATTGGTTCCCCGGCGCTCCTCCGCAGCAGTGTCCTTCGTTCCCCACCCTCCATCCCTCTCCTTGCTTTGCCGTCGGCCGCTCGGGCCGCCTCGGGCAGTGGCACCATCGGCGCCCCGCCCTCCGCGTCGCAGCCCCCTCCCTGGCCCGTGAAGCCCCTCCCTCCCCGTTCTCCTCCCGTCGGCAGCCGGCGCTCTCCGGCCCCCCGCCCCATCCGCCGTCTCCGTGCGCAGTACAGCGGGTGGCCCGAGGCGTCTCGTGCAGACCGCCTTTCCTTGGGCAGTGCGCAGCCCCCTCGGGTATCGCGCCCACCTACTTCCTAGGCCCGCGTGCCCATCGGGCAGCCAACCCGGGGCTTTGGGCGGTGTGCCCTTCCCCCCTTAGGACCGAGGCCCAATCACTTTCTAATTTCGAATTTCGAATTCTCTTTTCGAAATTTTGCATCCTACCCCTTAAAACTTTTGTATTACCCCTTAAAACTTTTGTATTAGCCTCTTAGATTCCAGGGCTCTTTTGCGTTTTAGACCCTGGCTCTTGTACTGCTCGGTTTGAGCATCACTTTTAATTCAATAAAATTGCTGTTAAATATATATATATATATATATATATATATATATATCACTCTAAAAAAGGATTAAACCATAATAAATCCTTAACCTATATTTTAAGGGAACCTACAAGGGCTATGGTCAACTTGTAGAGAATGATCCCCTCTCTAATTTATGTGAAGGAAAAAATGCAAAAGGAGGAATTAATAAGGGTTTAAAAATCATACCTAAATGAAGATTTGGAGGAAGAAGAAGAAGTTGGAAGAAAGAAATGAAGAGAGAGTGTTTTACTTGGTGACGAAGTAAAAGAGATGGAGGGGGTCTGTGCCTATAGGTGGCCGGCCATGGTGGTCTTGGTAGGGGCACTTGTATTTACAAGTTTGCCCCTACACTAGCTTAATGCAAAATTAATCCAAAATGGGTTTTGAAAAATGCTAAAAATAAATAAAAATCATAATTAAACTTAATTACTCATGGGAAAACTAGTCCAAACTCCTAAACCTAAAAAGTTTAGTTTGGGTGGGCCATGGCTAATTAACAGGCTAAATAGAACTCAAGTCGAAATTCACCGGGGTCCCGAATTAACTCGGAATGTGATAAAATTCGAACCCGACTCCTAATATATTTAAATAATAATATTCATGAAATAAAATTCCCAAAAAATATTATAAAATGAAAAATTACCATTTTACCCCTAACTGGGAAAAGTGAGGGTGACAAGTCTATCCACCTTAAAAAAAATTCGTCCTCGAAATTAAAACAAAGCAATCACAGAAAAACACATGCAGAAAACAATCCCTCTCGAATACCTCCAAAAATTTCAGCAAAATAAAAATATCTTAAGACACAACAACACTTGCAAATAAAAACTGTTACGTGTCCGACACGGACACAAAACCATCACAAAATCTTATCTATCAAAAGCCAAATCAACAATCACCAATACAAAATATCAAAATAAATCAAAGAGGTCCAACGACCAAAATACCCTTGGGCCAGAAATGATACTGAAAATATCCTAATCACATGGTTAGGCTCTAGGTCAAACAGTCTCTAAGGTTTCACTAGCAAATCGTTAAAATCACAAATCATGACTTACAATTTAAAATGATTTAAAATCTCAAAAATCAAAGCATGAATTAAATGACTAAAATTATAAAAATTTTAAAATTACTCCTAAATAGAAAATGGGTGCTATAAGTCTATCCACCTTAAAAGAATCATCCTCAAAAAATTAAAAACAAGTAAACACAAAAAATCACGCAAATCGATAATCGTATGCATCTGTCCAATCATCATGATACTCAGAATCTCCGTCATGCCAGTGAGCAAGGCTACGATAATCACAGAGTCCTCAACTACGGTACATACATCTAGAATTATGGTATTTAAAATTTTTGCATTGCCGCTAGCTTGGCAGCGAAAACCTTAAATTCCTACACCCGAGAAATACGTCCATAGTCCGACTATATGTCCTCACTCTGCCTGCTAGCATGACCCTAGAGGATTCTAAAATCTCATAATCGAGGCGACCTAGCCCATACGACTTATCTCAAAAGAATATCACATCACAAGGACAAACTTTTTATTAAAAATCAAGGAACAGATGGAATCGAATTTCAAACAGTTATAAGGAGACAAATACGGAAATGAGATCGAAAGATTGGAACCTGCACTCTGCTCTGCTACTGCCTGAGTGGGCTCAACTGTTATGGCGAAAGCTCGCCCCTGCTGGCCTCCTCTAGCCTGCCGCACTCTGCCCTGGCCTGCCTGTCTGGCTGCACGGGCATCACAGTTCTTCATCTGGTGGTCTGGAGCTCCACAGAATAAACAAACTCCGGCTTCATCCTACAAACATCCCGGGTGTGCCCCATCTTCTTGTAAAAAGCACACTGGACGGCCTGCCTCTTGTCCTGACCCTGCTGCTGTTCGTCACGTGCTGGTGCCTGATGTACTCCGTCCCGGTCTCTTCGGATTCCACTAGCGTGGCAATCCTTCAGCTGGTGATCGGGCGCCCCACAGTATAGACAGACGCCCAACCTCTTCCTATAAGCCTCTCTAGTGTGCCCCGGCTTCCCACAGAAGCCGCACGGAGTAGCCGGTCTCTGGCCCTGACCCTGATGCTGCTGGGCACGCGCCGGTGCCTGCCGAATCTGCACGACTGCCAGTGCAAGCTGATGCGAGTTCTCCATGCTCTGCCTCAGCATCTCGATCTGATGGTGATGTAACGCCTCCGACTGGCGCTGCGACGCCTCTGCCTGGGCCCGCTGTGTCTCCATCATCTGCTGAAGGAGAAGAAATATGTGGTGTGTATCCGTCGGTATCGGAGGTGGCGGTGGAAGAATATCAGGAATGATCATGGACGCCCCGCTGCTGGAGGTAGAAGACCTCCTGGAACCGTCGCTGCTGCTGCTCCCGTCTGAAGGGCAGGGACTGAGGTGGCAGCTCCCTCGGCTGTAGCTCCCGCAGCCGGAGGTGGAAGACCTCCTGGATCGGACCTCTCTGGAACTGTACTAGGCCCTACTGCCTGAGAACGAGTCACTGTCATCCTGAAGACGAATTGAACCCAAGAGATCAATATGGCACAAGATAGGATATTATCAAAGGAGGACAATTGAATTCAAATGCAAGAAGAGTTGTCATGGTAATCAAAAGATCAGAATTTTCCTAAAATGTGATCGAGTAACTCCTATCATATTCTAGATCCTATGTCCTAGTCGCAGGCTCGTAATTAGCACTCTAAGTCGAGCACCATTACGAGATCGCAATAATTGTGACTCTGACCTGCATGGGCTGCCATAAAAACGTGTCACGACCCGCACCCTTATAAGGGGCACGAGCACGTGGTTACGTCCAGCCTACGCCGCAGCATCGGCGGTAGAACGCTGTCTAGGTTGTCTACAGAACTACACTAAATAGTATAAAGGTACCTGTACAGTATATACACTCCGAATGGAGGTGACATAGCAATACAGTCTCAATCACAAATGTAAAACTAAGGTAGATAGCATGGAAAGGAAATACGACAGATGAAGCAAGAAATAAGTTCGAGATCCACACAAGTCCAAAACTAAATGTAACATCACAGAATAATATATAATACTACATTCTAAAATCCAAAACTGGATCGCAGTCCAGTCAAGCCTAACAAGTGCTAACTACTCATGGAGTATAAAATCTAGTGGCCAATCTATCAGGCCACTGCCCTGGCCTGAGTCTCCATCTGTCTCAGAAACATCTGTAAAATTTGTCAACGGTATCCTGTCAGGAAAATAAGCAAGTACAACCACCAACAGCAGTTCCATATGAATTGACAAATACTATAAGAGACAGTATAATAAAATACAAGACAAAGATATAGGCGACTTGGGAACCATTCGAAAGCCGAGTTACAACCCTTAAACCAAACAAGGACCGGGGTTGTAACCCTTCTTCAAACAGAACTTAGTCTCAAATCATAGTACAGTATAAAAGCAGGTAAAGCATGTGAGTAAATGAAGTCATAGCATGGTGAGAAGTACAGAAAGTAAAACTGAACTGGATATATGATACAGCAATAAATGTAAAATATGATTTGAATTATTAGAGCGATATGTGATCGGCTAGGGAGTCAAGATAGGGTTATCCACTTGGCCCGACAATCACAGGAAAATCTCTAGAAAGGGTCATGCCGGCCAACCTGGATAACCCGGCAAGAGGTATCTGCTACACCCTACGTGAGGTGAAGGTGGCGCTAGTATCGCAAGATTGTACAAGATGGGCTTTGATCACATAACCTCTAATAATTCCTCCATCCCCGAATAGTATACGGATTCGGACATAACACGTCATGGCACGAGATTCCATAAGAAGGTAGCTACTCCTTCTCAGGAATCGGTGTCAATACAAGTACAAGAACAAGATCGAGCAAGTACCAGTATCCCAAGAAAATCCAAGAATGACATCTCATGACAGGAATTCGGTATATACTAGTCCGTGAACTATCGTGACTGAGAATCAAGTAAGACACTACAACTGAATCGGATATAGTAGATGTCAAGACAATAAAAACTATCAGTGAATGTACTCGCCTGCTGTCCTGAGCTATAGGATATATCAATGCTCAAAGCAGAAATCAGAAACCTAAAGATGAGATATTGTATGTTAAATTAGGTTTAAACAAGTTTAAGAATGATTCACAATGAATGATATACAATCTAGGTCAACTAGGTCTTACTGAGTCACACTAAGTCTTGTCAAGTCAGTCTAGGTCAAATCAAGTTATATCAAGTCAATCTAAGCCAACCCAAGTCAATCCTAGGTCATACCAGTCATCACAGGTCAAAACAAGTCGAAGAAAGTCAAACGGGGTCAAGAGTTAGCCTACAGTTGACTTTTGGTCAACTGGTCAACTCTGGTCAACTCTAGGTCAACCCTAGGTCCAACTGGTCAAATGTTGACCAACAGTTGACTTTTGGTCAACTGGTCAACTCTGGTTTGGATTTGGTCAAATCTAGACAAAGTGTTGACTCACAGTTGACTTTTGGGTAAAAAGTCAACTCTGGGTCAACCGAGCTAAAATCGGTTCAAATATGACATTTGTAGGGTGTACCCAACATGTCACCCAAGTTTCAAGTCAATCCGACTACCCGAACTCCGTATCTCGAAATTACCCGATTACCCCTTAACATTTACCCTTAAACCGTTCTAACTTGACGCCAAGCGGCTTTCCCTTAGGAATTCCACTCCGTGCTTCCTAGGGTAGTAGGGTACTAATCTATACAACCATTACCTATCAAGTTTCCTAGGGTAAGTGGACATCCAGTCCACCTTACGGTCCGAATCGCCCGTTTACCCGTTATCTTGAATATTTTAAGATACGGGATTGTGCGACGCGATACCTTCTCCCCAAGCCCACACGCAATCCCGATTCCAACTCCGAAGCCTACCCACAAAATCTAAATCACATTATCTAACTCCCCTCCAAGTTTTGACGCGTTTCGAATTACGGAACTCAATTTCACCCCTTAACCAAAATCCTACTTAACCCTTAACTCACTCACTCAACCTTCTCAACCTATACTTTCACCCTCTCTTGGGACAAGTTTTGGGGTTTAAAAGCCTAATGTTGCTGCTACTGTTGTTTCATCTTCTTCTTCATCTCTTCCTCTTCTTCCCTCCTATCTCTCCATATTTATATATCTATATATATATATATATATCCCTCTATATATATCTATATATATATATATATATATATATATATATATATATATATATATATATATATATATATATATATATATATATATATATAACCATCTATTATACATCTATGAATATATACACACAACACTCACACATCTATCTATAAATATAAACACACACATATTCCAATTCTCGGATTTTAGCACACTGGGACAACCTGCACACCTTTAAGGCTCCTCTGCTCACCTTTAAGGCTCTACTGCACAGTTTTTCCTGAATAGCATTCTGCACACTTCTAAGGCATTCCTGCACAACTACGAGGCTCTCATGCACAACTCTAAGGCTCTATTGCACAACTATAAGTTCTAATACACAACTCTAAGCATTGATACATACGTATACAATATATATATATATACATATATATATATATATATATATATATATCACTAAAAATATATATATATATATATATATATTTTTAGTGATATATATATATATATATATATATATATATATATATATATATATATATATATATATATATATATATATATATATATCACTCTCAAAAAGGATTAAACCATAATAAATCCTTAACCTATATTTTAAGGGAACCTACAAGGGCTATGGTCAACTTGTAGAGAATGATCCCCTCTCTAATTTATGTGAAGAAAAAAATGTAAAAGGAGGAATTAATAAGGGTTTAAAAATCATACCTAAATGAAGATTTGGAGGAAGAAGAAGAAGTTGGAAGAAAGAAATGAAGAGAGAGTGTTTTACTTGGTGATGAAGTAAAGGAGATGGAGGGGGTCTGTGCCTATAGGTGGCCGGCCATGGTGGTCTTGGTAGGTGCACTTGTATTTACAAGTTTGCCCCTACACTAGCTTAATGCAAAATTAATCCAAAATGGGTTTTGAAAAATGCTAAAAATAAATAAAAATCATAATTAAACTTAATTACTCATGGAGGAACTAGTCCAAACTCCTAAACCTAAAAAGTTTAGTTTGGGTGGGCCATGGCTAATTAACAGGCTAAATACAACTCAAGTCGAAATTCACCGGGGTCCCAAATTAACTCGGAATGCGATGAAATTCGAACCCGACTCCTAATATATTTAAATAATAATATTCATGAAATAAAATTCCCAAAAAATATTATAAAATGGAAAATTACCATTTTACCCCTAACTGGGAAAAGTGAGGGTGACAGAAACTCCCGTACGAACGAACAAAATGGTTTGACCATAGGATTGGGGCAAGCATCGTGCAATGACTTTGCACAATGAACCGAGAACTTGACTTGTACCTATGACCTTGTGAGCTGACCTAGCGGATAGGCGGACGACCCTATGCCGAGTGATTGAACCTGTACGATTGACATGTAATGCCCGTATTTCGGAATACGTATTTTAATTAGGCATATATGTATTTTGGACCTGTATTTTATTTTCTCAGATTCTGGTCTGTAATTGTGTTTTGGCTTAACTTGCGGATTTTGGGTTTTCTCATATTTTGGGTTTCGGCTCGGCTCGGTCTTAGTTTGTCTTAGTTGGTTTGGTTTGATTTTAAACCCAATGGAACATCTTAACCTATACTCCACCCTCATTCTACCACAACCCACCCTCATTAAAACCCCATCTAACTTTCTCTCTCCTCATAACTTCCATTTATTCTTCATCTTCTTCTTCCTTCCTCCACACAACACCAATACCATAGGCAAGTGCACCTTGCTACCACATAAGGACCCTATTTTATTTGCCCATTAGCTAGATTAGGCCATGGTGAACAATATTAGAACTTGGTATTTTGTGATTTGGAGCTTCCGTTTTTCTAGATCTAAATTTTAACCATTTTGGGTTTTCCTTGGTTTTGATCTATTAAACTTAGTTTTTCCTTGTTTTGAGTCTTCCATGTGGAAGAGAATTTATTTTTACACAAGTTAGAACTTTGAAAATCCAAATTTGGTTTTGTTTTGATCAAGTTATGAAGATTTGAAATCTAGGGTTCTTGGAGTCACCCTCTCGGCCTGATGGAGAAGATGACTCTCGGCCTGCGCTCTTTAGCGCATGGCCGGACTGCACAACCCTTCGGCCAGCGCCTTGCGCTGGGCTGACTTGCGCTGGCGCTTCTTAGCTCCAGCGCCTTCCTCCCATTGGCGCACTTGACTGCTGCGCCGCTCGCTCCCAGTGCGGCTCGGCTCCAGCGCAATCCGCTTCAGCGTAACCCATCTCCAGCGTAATCCGCTTCAGCACAACCCATCTCCAGCGCAATTCGCTTCAGCGCAACCCATCTCCAGCGTAACCCATCTTCAGCGCAACCCATCTTCAGCGCAACTCAACTTCAGCGCAACCCAACCCCTGCGCAGTCCATTTTTCCTCAGCGCAATCTGATCCCCTGCGCAACCTGTTACCCATGGTGATTTGGTTCTATTTTCTTGGACTTGGCTTCTCTTTTGTGGATTGGAGTTTTGAGATCTTGTTCCACACAACACGATGTAATGTCCCGTTCCGCACGGTGCATTATGATGAGTCGTTGACTCGAAGAGTTGCGTTGACCCGATGAAGTATCGATGCAAATCGATGCGAGAGTTACGTTGGCCAAAGGTAAGCCTTGAGTCGGTTGGAATCTATGAATCGAATCGATGCAAAGGGTAAGTCCCGTTTGAGTAAGTGCTGATTCTAGTTGATCTGGTGTGCAGGCTATGCTTCTACGCTGGACGATAAGAGGTCGGCATTTTGCCTTATGCAATGAAGTGTCCGCAAAACCAAATCGTGGCCTTGTAACGAATTGTGGCATGGGCATGATAGGCCAAATCAACCGAGTAGTTCAAAGGAATGGCTAAGTCCGGGAGTTAGCTATGCGATCGAGTTATGGAAATGAGACGCTTCAATCGGCGAGACGGCAAAGCGTATCGGCTTAAGGTGGGCGGGTTCTTGACTCTCTCTCCCTATTCCTTCACGTCTAATAAAATATGTTATGGTATGCGTAAGATGTTATCGAGTTAGCGAGCGTGGCTCGACGACGAAAGGTCTAAGTATGTGTTGAACACTAAGATAGAACATTGAACAATCAAACAATTGAAGCGACGTGCATCAAGTGTACGAGTCGTGGTAGGACAATGATGGTAGAACATTGAAAGACGATGTTGAGATGTGCATCATGTGCATGACTCCGAGAACATTGAACACTAGGCGTAAAACATTGAATACGGCGCTGAGCGTGCCCAAGGGCACTTATGTTACGAAAAGACTAAGTAATACGGAATTATGCTATGAGAATAACTTACGAATGGTATGCATTGAATACGAGTATGAGATGACTAAGCCGTTGGGCGTCGTGCATCAATATGGATGTGTTGGGGCATAATGCCGACGGAGCTCCCCATATGAATGGTAGATTATGTTTATGAGACGCGAATATGTTTATGGCACGGGAAACCGTTTATGGCACGAGAAACCGTTTATGTACGAGACTATGTTTATGGAATACGAGATCGGTTGGTATGCTATGGATTGTATGATATGGTACGTATTGCATGGTCAATGGACTCGGATGGCCCGTGTACGGGTACGGCTTCCCTCGAACGGTTACGCCGGGGCGTCGGGACCGTTCGGCCTAGGAGGGAATTATGTGTGGTATTTATGGTGCACAACATTCGGACGGATTGCGACCGTCCAGTGCTGTGATAAGCTATGATATCCGTAAGTTTGGGATCCTTCGGATACTGGGCTAGCAACCCGTATCGAAGCGATTGTAGGCTTACACATATGAGATGCCAAGTCCATTACGGTGTGAAACACCGTGACCTTCATATAGTTAGGGCCGGTGGGCTGAGATGAGAGCTGGGTGCAGGCGCAGGGCCTGCCACCCATTATGCATATGTTTACGTTTATGATTGGTCGGTTGCGTGAATGATATGAATCTATGTTAAGTTCTAACCCGTGCAGGCTAGGCAATATGGGACGGAGATGTGCACGAGCACTATGTTTATGTTCATTTTATGTCTAACTGTGTCTGCCGCAGGGATACGGTATCGGACACAATATGAAATGATGCTATGTTTAAGTATTACCATGAAACTGATCCTAAGGCTAAATAAAAAGATCACCAATAATGTTGCATGTTCCACTAAATGATTTAGTGTTTGGTTTGGGTGCGAGCGGGTCTTGATCAGTGCGAAGCGAGGACGAAAGTACTAATCCCCCACTAGTTTGTGTGCAGGTCAGGTTATGATCGGCTCGGGACGGAGCTTGGCTTGGACGTGCCGAGGCATGAAGTCCTTGGCGTTCAAGAGGAGCTTCCGCATATGCGCTCGGACTTGCGACATGGAGATGTTCGGCCGAAGACTACTTGGTGGCTATAAAGAGGCATAATGTATGGAGCAATATAATCCTTTGTGAGCTAGAGAGATCATGAGCGTTGTAGCCAATTGGCATTTTATGTTGGATTATTCAGAGCCTTTGTAACCTTCAGTTCTTAATCAATAAAAGAGATTCTTATGTTATTCTTGTTTTCTTTCGCTGCTTATGTTACGAATTTGAGATAATCCCTGTGTGAACCTGTTATCTTGCCTTGCATGAGCGCAACTCCAGGCTCGTGCGGCATCACGCCCCAGCAAGGACGATGATTCGGGTAAAATCTAGCGAGGACGAGCGATTTCTCGGGTCGGGGCGTGACACAACACGACTGTCTCGACCCAACACGACCTGGCACGGTTTTTGGTGTTTTGCTTATGACTCGTACGGTTTTTTCGTGATTTCTGTGAAGTATAATTCTAGTACTTTCTGATCTTCGTGATAGTGACCCGATGGGGTGCGCCCTTAACTTTTAACCTGTAATTCATGATTAATCTTGATACTGGATAACTTGATAGTGGCCCATGGCGGCGCACTCCTGACTTGTAACTTGTATACCTGTAACTTGTAACTTGACTTGACTTGATAACTGGTCGTACTTGCCTTACTCTGACTCCGTGGGTGTTCATTCTTGCTGCTTTGTGCAAACCCCTTGTCTTGTCTTGCATCATGTCTAGGATGTGACTCCCTGGTTACCACGGTCAGGGATTCATGCTGAATATGGATTAGGCTAATGGCTAGATCAAACCATAGATCATGGAGAATTTCCAGTCACAGGCGATCTCGTTATCTGGGCGCTTTAAAAGGACTTGTAGCCTGCCGACGAGTATGGCACATTTTCAGCACACTGTTACGTGTTGCACCCTCTAAGTCACCTAAGGGTATATCGTCTCCTAGGCGATGTTCCCAACCATACTCTCAACCCGCGGAAGGATAACTGGATAGTCTGCAGGGCTTGGGACTGGGAATTTCTCACTTGCATCTTGCTAGTAACTAGGCTTGTGATAACCCTAGTTAGTTAAGTAGTAAGCCGTAGTATTTGCTTGGCCGCTTGTGAATGGATGGTATCCAGCCTGGTCTAAGTCTCGTCTAAGTCCCTGTATCTAGTACTCCTGTACATGATTGTTTTACTTATCTTTAACAATAAATAGGTAGAGACAAAGTGCTATTCAGGTGAAGGGTTACAACCCTGGTCCTTGTTTGGTTTACGGGTTGTAACCTGGCTCCCGGAATGGTTCCACGTTCCTAGTCGTTTATGTCCTGTTGTACTCTCACTACTTGTACTTTTTTTCTATTTTCTTATGTTCTGATATGCTGGCTTTTGTTCTTATTTCGTGGCCTCCTTTGTGGCACTTGCTCTTTCTGGGGTTTGACCCAGCTGGTTTTGTGTGGCCAGATTTCGGAGCAGCACCCGAGGATCTACCGAACTTCCAGCCCGATGGTGGCGACTAGAAGGAACCCGGACTACGAGTGGGTTTTCCATTTTGTTTTACTCACTCCATTGTAAATTATTCTTTTGAGGCGTTTAGCCGACGAGCACCTGTTAGCTCGATGCACATTTACTTACTGTCTGCCTACGGACTGTAAACATGATTAACAAATCCTAGGGTTGATCATGTATGACTTAACTCTTGCTAGTCCTCGCATTTTGTATGACTAGCTTCATGATCAACTGAATATGTAATATTTGGGACGCCTTTTATTGTATATTTGGTGTTCTAACATCTTGTAACTATATTACTTGCTTGAGATTGAGACAATAGACTTGACCTTAAGAGACCGTTGGCTTGTAGTAGACCCTCATATCTAGACAGCCCTGACCGTATAGCGAGGTGGATTCCATTTCAATATACGTAGCTGGCTATGTACGCCCCCGCTCTCCAGTATTCTGGTTCTGGGGCGTGACATGACATTACAGTATCGTCTGGACGGACGATAGACTTGGGGCAACAAGACTTAGAGTAGGACGGAGAACTGGGAGTGTGCGTGAACGACAACGAGATTGTCCCCAAACGAAGTGAATGATAGGAATGGATGATGCGCAAGTAAAGATGGGATAACGAATTAAATCATTGATAGGAAGACGTACTCGATGACAGTGCAACACTTGGTCTTGAATCGGACGGGAATTACTTAGACTTGGTCGACCCCGCTAAGAAGAAATCGTATTGATTTCGTAGACAAGAACGCTTGAGAAACGAATCGGATCATCTCGAGGATCGAGATAAACGATAGTGAGATGCACATGAGTTCGGTTCTAAATCAAAGTTAGTGAAACGATCGGCAAATCAAAACTATCATGAGTAGCTTGTCCGACTTCGCTAATCGCTAAGTTTGGTTGAAATGTACGTATTCGGGGGATGCCTTGAATATGTGCACGATCCAAACTCAGCGATATGATGAACTCGAATGCAGCTGCAAGTGGGTGTTGCGATGCGCAGGAACGAACGAGTGAGTTAGCCTCAGCCTACGACTCTCGTATTTGATGAATTACAACGTGCCTCGTGTGACCATTACAGCCCCACAATAGGGAGCAACAGCAACCAAGTCGAAGAAACACGGCAATTGAATAAGTACCATCAACTCTAAAATGAATAAAAAGTCATTCAATAAAATCGACCAAACGTATACGACACGGAACTTGGAAAGGTATCGAGTGTAGTTCGGTGCTATCGAGCGATAAAGCCATTCGATAGGGATTGTCTAGGATACGCAAACGACATGAGTTAAGAAATGGTAGGATGACTTGCACTCAGGAAGTCTTGAGGACGAGACTTGTTTTGAGTGGTGTATTATGTAATGACCCGCTCCGCCCTAGCGCGATCCTCTAAGTTTTCTCGATCAAGACCATTCATTTTCATTCATCGTTCCGAACCATTTTCTAACTCGCGTTGCCACGGGACGAAGGATCGAGTGTCATTTTCAAAGCACGTCGTACACTAACTCTAAGCCGACCGTTGGACCTTTCCATATTCTAACTCAATTCGACCCGTCGGGATTATCCCCTTATCTATGTGGATTCGTCTCTTTTATTAGCAAGCCTACTTGTGCAAGTTGAAAATATGCGATTTATTATGTGAAGGCTAAGATGAGGCGAGTTCACCGAAACTATCCCACCTGAGCGAGGAGTCGCCTCGACCGAGCAATGTCTTCGAGTCGCCGTTGCAAGGCTAAGTCCGAACGCCGTCGGCGTTTCGATTCCTCCGATTGACTGAGCGAAACGGGGCACTATAGTATCCATCATCTTTGTTCATCCTTTATTAGGATTTGAACCATATTTAGGAATCCTAATAGCAATAGGATTGGAGTAAATTCCTACTCCTACCTAGACAATGGATTTTTATTTCAAGCCTATATAGGGTTAAATTTTTATATATGGACACATGACATGCTATATAAAGGGGCCTAAGGTTCCTTGTGTAGAAGATTGAATTATGCTAAAAGAAAGATGTTAGGTTGCCACCATAGGTAGAGAGAAAGAAAGGGAAAATAAATAGAGAGATTGAAGAAGAGAGAAATTGTGTTTCTTATATCTTCTTGGATATAATTTATGGGAATTTTTCGGGTTCTCTTTGTATACTTTCTGTGGTAGTAGTTGTTACGAAGTTGTAGCAATCTTGTCAAGCCTTGTAACCTTATTTTGTAGCGATCTTAATCTTTCGATGGATTTTTTTAACAGTTAGGATTTTATATTTAATTATTGTGTCTTTGTTTTGAATTTTTTGTGATCTTTATCCTTTTGTATAAGTCAACCATCATGTTTGGCTTACGGGTATTGGTTCGTCGCGAATATTGGGGAATAGTTTCCACTTTTATTTCCATCGAGTGGTATCAAGACTTCGGTTGAAGATTCTAAAGATCGACATTGGTGATAAAATCTATGAAAATGCTCGGACAGTTTGTGGTGCAAAAGTTCAATGGTAAAGAAAACTTTGGATTGTGGCAGAGAAGCATTAAATATTTTTTGGTGCAACAAGACATTCACAAAGTCTATTCACTACAAGAAAAATACCTTTCTATGACGGGTAAAAACCGTCATATATTACAATTTATGACGAATTTTTTAAAGCCCGCAACCGTCATGAACACGGGTGTTATAAAAGTTTAGAAAAACCGCTATATATTATATACACTAATATGACACCTTTTTTATTATTAAAAACGAGATAATTAATTCAATTATATATAACATTAAATTTTTAAACAACATTAATATATCATTATATATAACATATCTATCCTAAAGCGTTATGACTAGGTTATATATACATAACGCTTTCTAAAATGATCTGGTTTTCAAACATTCATAAAGCGTTCATAAAACGTTATAAAAAGAACGTATACGTAACGCTTTCTAACGTTCTGTTCTGGTTATTCACACACACATATATATCACTTGTCAATGCTTATAATTCAATGCGTTATAAAAAGCATATTAATTTCCTGAGACAACAGAAATATGAAATTTAACTAACATTTGAAACATTTCATTAAAAATATCCAAATATCACACCATCTTAATTATATTTCAAAATATATCACTTTTTTTTCAACTTTTGTTTCACCAACATATCACCATTACATTTCAAAATATCCAAAATACATACATCTTTCCCTTTTAGGGCACCAGGCCTCAAAACATTGAAACATTCCTTTTCATCGACGTCGCCATCTACTACAACACGATAGCTCGAATCAATAATACTAAGCACCTGAAATTCATGAAAGAAGTTGTTAAACAAACAATTCATAAGTAAGATTCAATTCTGCCCTGCTGCATTAAACTTTCCAGAGTAAACCTTAGTAGCTTCTTCTGCACGTATTGAGACATGGATACTTTTTTAAGGTTTATGTAAACATATATGTATAGAGGATTTTATGACATTTTGTATTCTATCTAACAATGTATGTATATATGATTCTTGAACAAATTGCAACAATTGTCATGGTTAAGAATTATTTTGGGTATATTACAGGAAAATAATACAACAATAATGGACCTTGAGTCAGATTATGTCTTTACTATAGGTAGAACAAGAACAAGTTTAACGATCAAGTTGTTGACAATATTGACATTCTAGCAATATATAGGGACTATACAAATAGATTTGCAGAAACTTGGTTTGATAATCACCTATCTTAGACTATAACTGCATAAGAATCCAGGTGAAGCCTAAACATAACTTTTTTGAACAGGACCTTAGTGATGAAATAATATAAATCAAGGATATGAATATGTAATAATGTAGTGACAATGAGGACTAGCACAATATGATACCTTAATCTCTGGATCAGTTGAATCAAAGCACTTGTATAATTATTATGTCAGCTGGCCACACCATCTTACAAGCTGCTCCAATTGATTTTGACACAATAAGAAATGCAACAGATGATGATCCGATACAATGAGCCAATTGTTCTATAAAAAAGCTTGGCAAATTATTGAAGATAAACTATTCCAAATATTTGAGCTAGAAACATAAAGAAAGCCTCATGTTCAATTCATACAAAAGCTGGCATAACAAATACATTAAAATATATATAAAGAAAATAAGTCAATTAATGAACCTTAATTAAGTTAATGTACCTCCCTTCCCCTTTTTACTTCACCTCAGTTAATGAACTTTACTAAGCTAGTTATTCTCCTCGTAGAATAAAGAAGCACCTAGTTTCCTCACATTTTTGTCTTATAACTCCAAATTAAATAAATAGATAACATACAATGTTTTAGCTTCTCCTCCCCCCCCCCCCCCCCCTTTTTCCTCCTTTATGTTAATTGCATATTGTCACAATAGGTGGAAAATTCCGTAACTCAGCATGGAATTCTAAAAATACCTTCAGAAACTAATCTGGGAGCAAGATCAACTGGAAGCATGTAATGAGAAATTATTCCAACTGCCACATGAGCAGCAGTAAGAGCAAGACAAAGCTTTTTCATTTGTTTTTCCTGTGTTTTCACTATTACAATTATAAATCAAGATCAAAAGGAAAATTAACTAGTCAAGATTAATAAGTAGAAGCATTCCTAGTGAGCCAATAGTACAACCTAAACTGAAACAGATAAACCAAAACATAAAATGAATGAACTTACCCTAATCATTCCATGGAAAACAGCAGAAATCCTTTGTTCTAGAGAATACATAGATCAGGATGATAAGAACCTAGGGAAATTATCAAGATCAGGCAGGTCTGAACACATAAATCAGGATATGAGCAAGAAGAGGCCCATGCACACTGTGTCAGTATCGTGTTCTGGTTCTTGACGAAATAAACCTATCTTCCCTCAAATTGATGTAATTATAAATATATCTTGACAGTTTGCATTACCTTGTCATCGACTTCGCCATCCAACAAAGCAATGAACCAATATTACCTTGTCATCGATTTTGCCATCCATACTGCTAGCACAGGAAAGTGCTCTGGGGCCTTGAGTCCTAATGATTTACCCACAACTGAATTCGACCCATCACACCCTATGAGAAGCTACAGAAGCAAAACTCAAAATCAGAATACATAACATCAAAAACATAAGTTTTACAAATTGGCAATTTATAAAAAAACTGGATAATTACAATGCACATACCCAATGCGTACGTATAGAATCTGTTGGAGAGTAGAAGCTGAGGAGCAACAGAGGACCAACCCAAAGTTTTCTTTGACTTCCTACGTTTTCTTTAAGTTGCAACATTTTATAGGCACACATGAATTAAGGGCTACATTACCAACAATCTAATCGATGGTCAAAGTTAATCAAATATCACCCTTGGCAATTGTATTCAATCATATATAGCATACAAGCCTCGACTCTTCCTTTGAGAGGTTAAAAAGTCCATTATGCAATGAAATATGTTCATAATTCATGTTCGAGAGAGAGAGAGAGAGAGAGAGAAGGTTAGAAAAAATATAACCATTGACAAAAAGCGAAGAATTATTGCATAAATTTCTAGGTTGCACGGATACTCCCTCCAAATAACCATATATGTCTCTATTCATATCATAATGAGAGACTGAATACAAAATCTTAGAATACATTACCTGGTACTACATACAGTTGGCAACTTAGAATAATGATAACCAAAAAGACAATTTAAGCCGATGTGAACAAATGTCGCATAACTGAATACAAAATCTTCATCGACCAGACCAACACCCCCTTCAACGATCATATAGACTAGCACCACAGTTAGAATGAATTAAATGTACAACTAAGTTGAGAAGTTTATGCATGTAATTGAAATCTATGGACTGGAATGGATATTGAAGACACTGATGAATAACCTACTGAAATTTGTAAACCACAACCCACAACAACCTCAACAGCAAAGGCTTCATCTTAATTTTTGGAGTCGGTTACATGCATCAGTCTCCCTTCTGCCATCAAGCTCAGCTATGAGGCAGATAATCTAAGTTTTATTGAAATATATTCCAGTAATACTAACTAGAATTTCCAAATGATGCAGCCTGATAGCTCTAAGCACAGTTCTCAGAAGATTTTAGGAGTCACCACTGCATATATGAGGAATGCTTCTGCATATTGGTCTCCAATAATGAGGTCCTGGCTATCAGAATTCCTCTCTTCGCCATATAGGCTATGCCATCTTATGTGATTAAATAAAGATTCTTCATTTTGTGAATGGTACCTTAAGAGGGAATCACAAAAAAAAAATTCTATGTCTACCTCGCACACATATACAAAAATACCATGACAATCAATGCACATATCTGGATCAAAGACTAAGAGGTATCTCAAAAACATTTCATGATAGATTTTATTATTCCAACTTCGATCCAACATATCCCACTCAACATAGTGTTAGCAGGCTCCATTAGAAATACTACTGCTAATCAAACTTCAGTGTTCTATTAACTTATGCAGAATTTATCATGAAAAAGAGCAATGAATGGATATTAGAATTGAAAGACTAAGAAGAAAAGAAAACGAAAACCTCCTGAACAAATGCTTTAAGACTTGTTTGGAATTGTGCCAATGATAAGTGAGACATAGAACACCCATATTCCCAAGTAAACATAATTATTTGGCGGAAAAGAGGCAACCTTGATATGAAATGGAATAAAAAATGGTGTGGGGGCAGAAGAACGATAGAGAAACTCGACGTACCAATATATTCCTAGTGAACCCAATTGTCAAAATCTTGGACAAAACAGCCACAATATCGAGTCCAATTAACCTTAGAGATTAGCCAGAAAACAAAGGACCATCTTACAAAATTGGTGTCGTGTTGGGCACATATTGAACATGACACAAATACTACAAAATACACTAGTCGTGTTATATTCGTGTCACCATTCACTTGGAGAAGACACATAAATATCATAGCAACAAAGCTTCACAAGTACAAGGTTATAAAACATATGTACAAAAGAAATGCATTAAACATTACAAAACTAAAGAATCAAGATGATAATATACACACACACACATATACACACACACACACGCACCCCTGTAACAGATGCACACGGAAATGGCTATAGTTAGATACCAAAATAACTAAAAAGAAGTTGATATAATTTAAAGTGATAGGCCTAGGGTTAATGTTGAGAAGCAATAAGGGACTTTAGTCCCACATCAGAAGTTGTAGTATGAAGAGGGGTTGGACCCTCTATAAGTAGTAGCAATAGTCTATTAATAAAATCATCTGAGATTTAGCCCTCATTTCAACTTGGTATCAGAGCCACTCCTTCCCCTCTCCTCCACAAACCCTAGCCGCTTCCGAATCCGAGTGATCCGGTGCGGGAGTAACATCTTCAGGAGTTGGGGCAGGAGTAGACGAGGGACTTGGCACATTTGGCACAGGGCACGACACAGTACTGGACCTCTGCTGTCGTCTTCTGTACACTTGGAGCTCTTTTTCCCTTGTCTGCTTCTCCCCTCGCGTAATATATGTATCGTCTTCTTCATCCTCCGTATCGGTATTACTGATGCTTTCTCCAATTTGCAACAACAGGACAAGGTACCGATCCGACGACCACGCTTGGACGTATTATCTCCCCCTCACGGCTAACACCCGCTGTGTTAGGTGTGTTTCCAAACGCGGAGCCCTCATCTGAACCATAATATGGTTCCACCTCTCTGAATGTAACGTCCATGCTTACAAACAGCTTCCGTTCCACCGGGCTTCAGCATACATAACCCTTCTGTGTCCCGGTGTACCCAACAAAGACACACTTTACTGCTCTAGGATCCAGCTTACCAACTCCAGGTCTGTTATCATGGACAAAGCATACACATCCAAATACTTTCGGAGGAACGGTGTATGCAGTTGTCCCCGTGAGCATTTCCAACGGCGTCTTCCAGTCCAGCAATTGAGAGGGCATCCTGTTGATGAGATAAGAGGCTGTCAAGACAGCCTGCCCCTACAAGTATTTAGGCACATTCATAGCTAGCATCATCGTCCGAGCTACTTCCAGCAGGTGCCTGTTCTTTCGTTCTGCAACACCATTTTGAGCCGGTGTATATGCACAAGAGGTTTGATGCAGTATGCCATGAGAGGATAAATATGCAGCAAACCTCTTATGGGTATATTCCGTCCCATTATCCGACCGGAAACACTTAACACGAGCATTATATAGTGTCTTCACGCGTTGATGGAAGCTTTGAAATGCTTCAAAAACGTCACTTTTATTCGTCAGTAGGTAGACCCACATTACGCGGGTAGAGCAGTCAATAAAAGTGACAAACCATCTATAACCGTTAACACCGGTTGTAGGACAAGGACCCCACACATCTGAATGAATCATATCAAAAGTAGCAGTACATCGATGCCCAGAACTCACATAGGAGCTTCTGGTATGTTTTTCCAACTCACAAGCATCACAAACTAACAACTCTTTATTCGCTTTTTGATATAAGGATGGAAACATGCGACTAATAACAGAAAAGGAAGAATGTCCTACACGCTGATGGTGTAGGAGTAGCTCGGCTTCGACACTTCGACTTCGGACTTCTGGTTGTGTGTCTGCAACCAATGATGCCAGTGCTCTGTCCAGACCGTTCCTGTCCAAGTACCATAGACCCTTATGCCATGTGCCAGTGCCCAGTCGTCTCCCCGTTCCCTTCTCCTGAAAGATTACCTTAGGAATATTAAAGAAAACAGTACAGTTTAGATCAAGGATAATGGCGCTAATGGATATAAGATTTACAGGAAAGAAAGGAGCATGTAAGACATTAGATAGAGTGATGGAAGGAGTGCAATCAATAGTGCATTTACCCATAACAGGCCTGGAGGTACCATCAGCAGTCTGAATGCTTTCTGGCGGCGTTAGGTTAGAGTATTCCCGGAACTCATCTCGGGACCCCGTGACATGGTGTGATACCCCAGAGTCCATAATCCAGACTGACTGAGAGACAGATGCAAGAGCACGCGGAGGTATACCGTCACTGGTTTGGAAAAAGTAAGTGCAGTAATCTCCTGAGGTGGGCGGCACCTCAGAATTGACTTGTCGTTCACCAGAACCAATCTTTGAGCCCCGCAGTTTCTCAAGAACTTCTCTCTCAAATGGAGTTATGTCCGCCAGCTGATTGTCCCGGCCTTCATCCGCCAGATTCGCGTGTTGCCTCCAGAGTAAGTGTCCCTTCCACCAGTGTAGCTGCCTCGACCACCTCGTCGTCCACCCCGACCACGGCCCCGACCACTCGAGGAACTCCGTGCTGGTTTTGGGCAAAAGCGGATGTAATGCCCTGTGTCACCACAGTTGTGGCAAACGTCTCCCGCAGAAGGAGGCTGGTTGAAAGTAGCAAGAGCAGATGTGGTAACTCCGGCTTGCTCCCCCTGGGAGATGCTCCTGGTGGGCATCAGCTTCAACCGTGCTTCTTCTTGTGCCATGGCAGCTATGACATCTTCTAAGGTCGGCAGCTTCAGTTGCGCAAGAAGTACATTCCTCCGTTGCTCAAATACAGGGTTGAGCCCCTTCAAAAACTTTATCATCCGTTGTCGCGAGATATAATCCAAAAATTTCTGGAAATGGAAGAAAAGTGGAGAAAGCAAATTGGAAGAAAAGTGGTCGGGGCCACCCATTGCTCCCTTAAGGAGGTCTTCTCGCATTAATGCGGGAAAGGCTCCTATTCGTTATCAAGATTATGAACATGATATCGCCAACTACTTGTCTTATTCTAATATCTCTCCGACTTATCAAGCCTTCCTCACTTCGTTAGACTCCACTTCTTTACCTAAGAATTGGCAGGAAGCAAAGAAGGATCCAAGATGGAAAGCTGCAATGATGGAAGAACTTGGGACACTAGAGAAAAATAAGACATGGGAGCTGGTGCCATTACCTGAAGGGAAGAAAGCTGTGGGATGCAAATGGGTGTACACAGTGAAGGAGACACCAGAAGGAAAAGTTGAGCGGTACAAGGCGAGACTGGTTGCAAAAGGCTATACCCAGACATATGGCATCGACTACGACGAGACTTTTGCTCCAGTAGCGAAGATGAGTACCGTAAGAACCCTGGTCTCCTTTGCAGCAAACTATGGGTGGAAGCTACACCAGTTGGATGTAAAGAATGCATTTCTCCATGGAGACCTACAAGAAAAAGTGTACATGGAACCCTCTCCGGGGTGCTACTTTGTATCCGATTCAGATAAAGGGACGTCACATGGCAAGGTATACAAGCTGAAGAAGTCATTGTACGGGCTGAAGCAATCTCCTCGAGCCTGGTTTGACAGATTCAGAAAGGCTGTCACTGGCATGGGGTACCATCAGACAAATGCAGATCACACGGTCTTCCTCCAGCATGCAAGAGGCCACATAACTATACTTGCTGTATATGTGGATGATATAGTGATCACAGGTGATGATGCTGATGAGATCACTAAGCTGAAGTCGAAACTCGCTAAGGAGTTTGAGGTGAAGGACTTAGGACAGATGAGATACTTTTTAGGTATCGAGGTGTGTGATGGTGAACAAGGAATTGTTCTCTCACAAAGGAAATATGTACTAGATCTGCTGAATGAGACAGGGATGCTGGGATGCCGAACAGCAGTCACTCCAATTGACTAGAAGTGCAAGATGGGAGCAGAAGCAGGAGAGCATGTTGATCGCGAAAGGTATCAAAGGCTAGTAGGCAGACTGATTTATCTAGGGCATACTCGTCCTGATATTTTATTTGCAGTAAGCGTTGTAAGCCGCTACATGCATGATCCAAGAACGGGTCATATGGATGCAGTATTTCAGATCCTAAGATATCTGAAAGGGACGTCGAGAAAAGGACTGTGGTTCAAGAAGAATGGATGCACAGATATTGAGGGATACTATGATGCAGACTGGGCAAGCTGCATAGACGACAGAAGGTCTACCACGGGGTACTGTGTTTTTGTAGGAGGAAACCTGGTTTCATGGAGAAGCAAGAAACAGTCAGTGGTAGCACGGTCGAAAGCTGAAGCAGAATACAGAGCAATGGCTCTAGGGGTGTCAGAACTGCTATGGGTGAAAGCACTGCTGACAGAGTTGAAGTTGGATAAGGGGACACCGTTGCATCTTCTGAGCGATAGTCAAGCCGCAATAAGTATAGCGAATAATCCGGTTCAGCACGACAGAACGAAGCACATCGAAATCGATCGATTCTTTATCAAGGAGAAGCTGGAGCAAGGGATACTGAAGATTAGCCATGTCCGCTCAGAAGAACAAGTGGCAGACTGTCTGACTAAGGGTCTTAGTTCATTAAGTCTGTCAAAGCTTTGTAACAAGATGGGGATGATTAATATCTATCGCCCATCTTGAGGGGGAGTGTTGAGAAGCAATAAGGGACTTTAGTCCCACATCAGAAGTTGTAGTATGAAGAGGGGTTGGACCCTCTATAAGTAGTAGCAATAGTCTATTAATAAAATCATCTGAGATTTAGCCCTCATTTCAACTGTTAACAATAAAGCTAATAAACAAATATTTCTAGAATGAACTTAAATTACTTACCTTACCAAGAAAAGGAAGCCTGGAAGTGTTGATACTCCAAAAATTAGTAACTTGTCCATATCTCACATGTGTACACGAGACATATACATCAAAAAGTACATGGACACAACAACATTGATCATACCTATGCTGTGTCCTTGCTTCCATATCTTGTTGTATTCATGTCTGTGTATCTGTTCAATATAGACATGACACAGTAATAGAAAGCCAACAAAATACACCAGATTTAAAACAAGAGCATGGTTTCTACTCATCAAGATGCAATTCACTTGTATATCTTTTTAGAAAGGATTGTTTGAGAAGGTAACTTAGTTGACTCATTTAAACTGGTTCCCTACATTCGCTCAAGCAAATGCTTTCAAACAACTTCTACATGTATCTAGTAATGGTACCACGACTTAACTTAATTGCAGGTCCAGACAACAAAGAGAAACTTAGCAATAATAGCTCTATCATATGCTTAATTCATCTTCCATTCATAAGAACTACCAAATAAGGAAAGTTGGTACCTGGCCAACCGCATTCACTTGCTTGAGGGAAACTACCGAATAAACTAGTATCAATTTAGCTACTTACGAGCGTTTCAATACAAGCAAAGCATCAAACGAAGTCGATACCTGGTCGATGGCGGAGGGCTCCTTGTAATGGTGGAAGGTAGAGACCAGAATTGCTAACGCCTGGAGATGGTTCATGCTGACATTGAACTTGTCTTAGAGCATTTTGGTGCGCTCATCATGCATGCTCACAAGCGGTTCTCTCCACTTCTCTATTGCCTGAGATTTCATAAACTAGAAGGTCCAGAGCGAGCCCAAGACCCAACCTACTACCCATAAGAAAAGGAGCTTCCACCACCACCACCATATCTCCATGACCCTCTTCGACCCAAAGAAGTGACACTAGAGGTGGCTCCTCTACCCCCTCGGCGAGAACCTCTCTAATAGGTCCAGTAGGAGCTTGCTCTATGGCCTAGGCATTAATGAACTAGTTCATCCACTAGCACGGCATCAAGACCAGGTTTATGAGCACCAAATCCAAGTCCAAGGCATGGAAATATACTATTTTTGAAACTTAAACTGGGTTCGAAATCTTGCAAGAACCCATAAAGGAACACAAACCCAAATAAAAAAAGATCCAATTTTTAACTGTTTCAAGAAAAAAAAAATCTCAAATTGATCAACAAATTACCAAATAAATTTAGCATCAATATTAATATTAGAGATCGAATCGGACCTGAGACTAATTCTTCCGTGTCATCACTGTCACGCTCCGATTCGTAGAGTCAGTCATTCGTATATTTTATCTCTTGGAATCGGTCGTCCTCGCTTGGACGTAATGTCGTACAAGTCTGGTGTTGCACTTGTACAAGACAAAGATGGTACATAATTGATTATCTTCAAATATGAACACATCGCAGCGGCAGAAGCAGATAAATTGAAGTTAATGAGGACAATCTTTCTCTTTGAATAGAAATACATCACTTCTTTATAGCAGCGGAGACAAAAGGATAACTTGAAATCACACAGAGATATATAGAACTTTATTCTCTTTATTGATAATTGAAGAAGAGTACAAGACTCGTATTGAAGTACAAGCTTACAACACATCTCACTTTACATTGAAAGTCAACTGAACAATGCTATAAAGCTTACATTTGATACTTTGATACATTGGATTACAACTCGATATATCGACTTGGCTCACAACTCACTGGTACAACTGATTACACTGTTTCATACATTATGCCCTTTATAAACAGAAGACATCATCTTGTACAAGGAGAGCTTCTGTATGTCCAACAAATCTTCGATGCCACGGGACCGATCAAGCCAATCTTCGTGTCAAAATATTCCAAGCACGAGCACCTGCCCACAAAACGTGGGTCAGTACATCATCTATGTACTGGCGAGTAGAATCCAACCCACTCGCCTAAATCAACATGTAGTGGTCGATTTTAGCAAACAATTAATAGAATGATCTTTCTACTTGGGCCTAGCATCAGTTTACAGTTCTTGAGCAGAATTCATTGAAGTAAGTAAACATGTCATAGCATGGTATAGCATTCCTTTGTGTGAGGCATCATCTAAGCAACATTGAGTTAACACGTTGAGCATATTATGGAAATACTTCCTGGAAGGCATCGTTTAGCATACTCACTACCAAAATACATGGATTTACCGACGGCCTTATCCGTCGGTAGTCCGTCGCCAAAAATAAATACCGACGGATTACCGACGGATATTTTGGTAAAACAGCCGTCGGGAATAACCTCGTCGCTAAAACATATCTGTCGCTACTCCGTCGCTCAGCGATGACTTAGCGACAGAATACCGTCGGCACATTTAAATATATATAGCGACGGATTACCGACTAGCTTTCGTCAAAACATGTATCAGGATATAGGGTTAGCGACGGAAAACTCCGTCGCTAAAGAGTCGGCAAAACCGTATCAGTGATTTTCTGATACCCAATATCCGTCGCTAATCCGTCGTAAATTTGTCGGTAAAAGCGTATCAGAGATTTTTCCATACGGCAGGTCGTCGTTATGCCGTCGCTAATCCGTCGATGTGTACGACGGATTAGCGTCGTATTAGCGACAAAACATCCGTTGCTAACTGCAAAATTTATGGACATCAAACAGAACCAGGTCGACGGACATTCCGTCGCTAAACCGTCGCTCAATGTAAAATTCTCCAGGTAGCGACGGATATTACGTCGCCAATCCGTCGATACATTAAATTTCTACAGTTAGCGACGGATAGTCCGTCGGGACTTTGTCGCCAGTCCGTCGTAAGTTAGTCGCCAATCCGTCGCGAAAGCTAAAATTTATGGACATCAAACAGCATCAGTTCGACGGATCGTCCGTCGCCAATCCGTCGCTTTATTGAAATGCTCCAGGTAGCGACGGATTTTACGTCGCCACTCCGTTGCTAACCTCAGTTTCTCCAGTTAGCGACGGATAGTCCATCGGGACTTTGTCGCCAGTCCGCCGTAAGTTAGTTGCCAATCCGTCGCGAAAGCTAAAATTTCTGGACATCAAACAGCATCAGGTCGACGGATCGTCCGTCGCCAATCCGTCGCTTTATTAAATGCTCCAGGTAGCGACGGATTTTACGTCGCCACTCCGTCGCTAACCTCAGTTTCTCCAGTTAGCGACGGACTATCCGTCGCTGGGTGGTCGCCAGTCCGTTGCTAACTGCTAATTTTTGAAAAAAAAAAAATACTGCAAACAGACTCTTTCCTGTTTATACAACACATCCAACAAAATATCAAACATGCAAAATATCCATATACAACACCATATATCCATATCCAACACGAATATCCAACGTATCCAATATCCAACACCATATATCCATATGCAAAATATCCATATCCGACACCAATATCCAACGTATCCAATATCCAACAAAATATTACCAACACAATATATCCAATATCCAACATTAAATTATCCAAACATAAAAAATATCCGAACATACAATGTATCCAAATGTCTACAAAACCAACAACATAAACAAAATCAAACCCCGTCCGTCGGATCGTCTCGTGCTCGTGCCGCCGCATCCGCTTTGCGTATGTACTCCTCCACCGTGTGTGCCGGCACTTGGGACAAGACATGGTCTGGAAGCGCGCGTAGCTGCTCTGGCGACATCATGTCAAGGAGCGTCAAGATGGTGTTATCCGATACGATGCGGACGTCCGCAGAGCGGTTAAACGAAAGCCGTCCGGGGGAAGAAGGACCAGGTCGATCCGAAGCACCGGCAGCAGCAGTAGACGGACCGGGAGCAGACGGACCGGGAGCAGACGGACCGGAAGCAGACGGATAGCGCCCCAACACTATCGCCCGCAAATCTGATACCGCGGAGGTCAGAGTCGCAAGCTGCGCCCTCACATCGTCAACCGGGGGCGCTGGGGGAGGCGGAGGCGGTGGATATCTCGGGGACGGCTGCAACGAGGGCGCCATGGAACCTAAGCCGTAGACGCGCCCTTTCCTAACGCCGCCGACGGATTCTACGAACACGTCGTCGTAGCGAGCGGCCATAGAAGAGTGCGTCTGGGTGGGCGTCGTTTCGCCGACATTCTCGAAAGGGGGCTCGATCTCAAGCCGACTAAGTGCCTCACGATACGCAGCCTATCCAATGAATGTGTTTATACTATAAGTTTTCCTAAGTTATAATCTAAATCCTATGTTTCCCTAAGTTATAGTCTGAATCCTAAGTTTATCTAATTAACTTAACAATAATTATATTTCTAACATAAATCTCATAAACGTAAGTACTTACATCAGTCTCCTCGGCCCTCGCGTCGACGAAGCTCCCGTCCTTCCGCCTCTTGTGCGTATGCACGAATACATCGTGAGCGGTGACCGTATCCGCCTCTTTTTCCTGCTTCACCGTCCGTTGGGCCTGCATACGTAGAATTTAATTAACTTCGTATATTAACAGTACGAAATTAAATAATAGAATGAATTTGAATTTGCGCTATCTCACCAAATCTGCACGCGTCGATGCGTGGGGCCTTGATCCCCCCGTATGCAGACCCGCGACCTGTCGATTAGCCTTAGCTTTCTCCGATTTTAGCTTGAACTGCGGAGTATCCATCTTCTCCAACATCTGCTCATAGTACTCCGCCCGGATCCAGTCCTTCCTCGTATGCGCCGTACGAAGGTCGTACACCGCATCCCGTATCTTCTTCCCGGCGGCGGCTTTGTAGGTCCTGCGGATCGCCTCCTCGCGATGGGGGGGGGCCACCAGAACGTCCTCTGACATACAAATTCAAATATCACGTAATAAAAAATTTAATAATTTAAAGAATAATTAATAATTCACCGACGGATTTATACCCTCATCTTGTCGAGCCAGACGTACTTCATGTCCTGAGGCACCTCAGAAAAATTGAGGTAGGGGCCATGGTAGTTATCCCGGATAATGCGCCCTAGAATCCGGGCAGCATTCCACGGGAAAAACCTATAAAGAAGCAACGACTGGATTATTAACTTGAATAAATGAAACAAATTTAATAAATTAACTTAAATTTACTTACGATTCACCAGCGGGCCATAGCTCTCGTCGGAACTCGCCCACCAGCCTCTCTGGTGGCGTCGGGGGATCCGCGGGTCCGCGCACGTACTCCCTAGAATCCTAGAATCCTTCGTACTGAAGCCGTCATTGAGAAATTCGGCATTTATAGGATGTTGAGTTGTCTTAAACTTGAAGCCATTAACGACATAGCCGGGCCAAGTCTTTGCATGCTTCTTCGGTCCCAATGACAAATAACGAATGCTCTCATTTGTGAGTGTACTTGGTTCAGCTAATAAAACCTGTAAACTTTAAATGTTTTAGTTGCATATATATATTTAAATGGTAGCCGCATAACATATTATCTCAGTTACTTACGTAATCTCGAAACCATGACGGAAAGGTAAAATCAACCTCTCTTTGAAGTCCCTCATCGGTAATATCGGGTGTCCTTATTTTGACTTCATCTCTAAATACACTGTTAGAGAGAATAAAAATTAGTGTAGTCACTTACCTCACCAAATTAGAGATTATAACGAGGTGTAGTCACTTACTTCTCCAAATCTCTCACTTCTTGTATGTCACAATTTAACAAGACATATCGGTGAGCGGCATCATACTCATCGTCACTCAACCACCGTTTCTTACTAGCCCCAATAGGCTTGCCCCTTAAATTGAATATACCTCCTTCCTCAACGTCTTCGTCATTCTTTTGAGGTCTATTTCGATTTGTCTCAACATGAGTATCGAAATAAATGGAGCAAAAGTTTGACACCTCCTCGATAAGATATGCTTCGCATATCGAAGCCTCTATATGAGCCTTGTTGCCAACTTTCTTCTTTAGATGATGTAGATACCTAGAGAGACAAATTATCTTGAGAATTAACAATGAATTGTAAAATCCACTTAAATTATATCGATTTTTATTTACCTTTCAAAGGGGTACATCCATCGATAATGAACAGATGCACCGACACAGACTTCGTATGCTAGATGAATCGGTAGATGCTCCATACTGTCGAAGAAACCCGGTGGAAATATTTTCTCTAACTTGCAAATTGTTAAGACAATCTTCTCCTCAAGTTGTATCATATGTTGCACCGTGAGCTTAGTTGAACAGATATCCCTGAAGAATGTAGACAACTCGGCCAACGGAACCCATACAGCAGAAGGCAACAACTCTCTCAACGCAATGGACAGTAATCTTTCCATAAACACGTGGCAGTCGTGACTCTTCATTCCTGTTAGCTTGCGTTCATTGAGATCAACGCATCTAGACAAATTCGACACATAGCCGTCAGGAAATCTTAAAGTAGATATCCACTTGCAGATTATTAATCTATCTTCCTTGCTCAATGCGTATGGCGCTATCGGCTTAGTTACTTGTCCACCAGCTCCCCTTTGTATCAAGTTTAGATTATGACGTTTGCATATCTCGGCCATGTCTTGTCTTGCTTTTGGATTGTCCTTCGTCTTTCCTTTAATATCCATAACGGTATTGAAGACATTATCGAACACATTCTTTTCGATATGCATGACATCAAGATTATGCCTAATAAGATTATCTTTCCAATAAGGCAAGTCCCAGAAGATACTCCGTTTGGTCCAGTTATGGCTTTGTTCGAACCCCTCGACACGATTGTTCGATGGATCTTCCATTGCGGTGGGCAATTCCTTTACATCTTTCCAAATATCGTATCCCGACAATCTGGCAGGAGGTTCAGAAAATTCTTGTTTTCCATATCTGAACGCGTCCTTGTTCTTTCGCCAAGGATGTCTCGATACTAATCCGCTACGCCCGATACTAAGTATATACGGTCGATACTGATAGCGATAGTCCGATATCGATAGCGATAGTCCGATACCGATAGTTCGATCGATACCGATAGTTCGATACCGATAGCGATAGTCCGATACCGATAGCGATAGTTCGATACCGATAGCGATAGTCCGATACAGATACACATGGACCTACATATCTATATATCACTAGTAGCCATACTCCTCTACATACTACTCTACACTAGGATCTAGTAACCATATACTACTCTACACACTAGCTACGTAGTCAAACTCTAAAATAAGGTAAACTAATTTACCCACACATTAAAACCAACCCAATCAAATCTTAGGCAAACTATTCATATGATATCAATCGAAATACAAATAGGTCAACTAGGCTAGTTCTAGGTCAAATTAGGAGTCCAAGTCAACTCTGTCAAAACTAACCTTAATTAGGCTAAACTTCTACCTTAGCTAATCAAATATATATACTAGACTTCACGACGTGTGTCTGTGTATATATATATATATATATATATATATATATATATATATATATATATATATATATATATATATATATATATATATATATATATATTATTAATAAATTACTTAAAATTATATATATATATATATATATATATATATATATATATATATATGTCTGTGTGTGTGTATCCGTGTGTCTGTGTCCGTGTGTGTCCGTGTGTGTGTGTGTGTGTCCGTGTGTGTGTGTGTCTGTGTGTGTGTGTCCGTGTGTGTGTGTGTCCGTGTGTGTGTGTGTGTGTCCGTGTGTGTGTGTGTGTCTATGGGAGAGGAGGAGGAGGACTCCTGCACGGGGACTCCAGAGTCCCTCCTACGCCCCCCCTGCCCCGACCCCCCCAACCCATACCCGACCCCCCCAACCCCTGCCCGACCCCCCCCCAACCCCTGCCCGACCCCCTCTCCCACCCCCCTGCCCCCCCTGCCACGACCCCCCCCAACCCCTGCCCGACCCTCCCCCAACCCCTGCCCGAACCCCTCTCCCACCCCCTTGCCCAGACCACCCCCCCACCCCTGCCCGACCCCCTCCCCGACCCCCCCTGCCCCCTCTCCCACCCCACCCTTGCCCCGACAACCCCACCCCCTACCCGAACCCCCCCTGCCCAGACCACCCCCCACCACCCCTGCCCGACCCCCTGCCCGACCCCCTCCCCGACCCCCCCTGCCCCCGACCACCCCACTCCACCCTTGCCCCGACCACCCCACCCCGTACCCGAAACCCCCCTGCCCCACACCCTCTCCGACCACTACGACAGCCCCCCAACCCCCCAAATCGTAAAAGAGAGAGAGAGAGAGGGAGATAGAGAGAGAGAGAGGGGGGAGAGAGAGCATACCTTAGAGAGAGAGAGGGAGATCGCCGGTCGGAGAGAGCGAGATCGTCGGAGAGAGGGAGAGGGAAGAGAGAGAGTGTTTTGGGGGGGAATGAAAATTTCTTCCCCGTCGGTTCAATTTAAGTTAGGGTACAGAAATTAGCGACGGAGTAGCGACGGATTATTCCGTCGCTAAGTAGTCAGTAAATCTCGCGCCAGAGTAGCGACGGATTATTCCGTCGCTAAGTCGTCAGTCAAATCTCGCGCCAATATTTTAGGCTTTTGCCGCCAAAATATGCGACGTTCTAGCGACGGATATAAAACCGTCGCTACTTGGCCGACGACCTATCGACGGCGTAGCGACGGATATGGACATAAAAAAATAAAAAAAATTGACCACTGCTTTCCGTCGGTATTTCGTCACAAATCCGTCGGTGATCCGACGGTAATAGCGACGGAAAATTTCCGTCGCTAAATGGCCGTCGCTAAAATACTGTAATTTGGTAGTGACTTGGTGTTATCATTCAACAGGTTATGGCAATGTTCTAAAAGGCAATGCATTAGCAAATCGCATTTAACATGTTGAGCATGTTATAGAGTTTCTCATTTTAAAGGCAACATCCCAGCATCATTTTATTTAGCATGTTAAGCAGGCAAGTTGAACTAATATATACAATATCACCATTATGTGATTCCTTACCGATAGCCGACTTATCATACCTGCACCAAATACAGGTTATCAGATATACATTACTCTGCCTGCACAAAACATTCATTAGCGTGCATCCTGACTACATGGTCACTAGTGTTGTTAAACCATATGGACTCTTTTCATTTCATTTCAAGATAATGCGGTCAGTATAGTAGGTGGCGAGCCTCTATGCCACCCCGTCTTATCCGTGCTCCCACAGCACTCATCATTATTTCCTCCTAGACCGAATCAGTTCCGGCGCCCCGGTACCATTCGAGGAAATTAAAACTCAATCCTTGTATACAAGTTGTCCATGACCATGCGAATGCGTACCGACTCGATTGTGAACATAATTGTATGGTAAAATATATTAAAGAAAGTAAAGACAACAGTGCATCATTAGTCATATTCAATGACTTATTCATTTCATCATTACTATCATTTCATTTGGTGATCTCAAAGATCCCATGCTTATTCATTTCTCATTCATTGCTTCATTTCAACATTTCTCATATCGTTCCATTCGACAAGGAATATAACATTCATTCATTTCATAACATGTATTCATTCTTTCATTGCTTATAAGGGACAGGCAACATTTCATATTCTTGCAACAGTTATACACAGTGTACATGATTCAAGTATTCGTTCAATTCTCATAGCCAGTGCATTGTCTATTCTATCATTCACAAGGCATCTAATTATTCAAGTGTTTTACTGTTTCAGCAGCATTAAACATAAGGGACAATATTATCAATTTATTCTCAGGCATCAAATCACATTAGCAGTTCAATGTTTATGTGTTGTACATTTCAATAATTCTCAGCATAAGCATCTCTATTATTCAGCAACTAAAACATGGGACATTTAGGGACAATTCATAGCATTTCAATACTTCATTTATTAAGCATGAAGGAGTAAGGAAGAGGAAGGACAGTTCCACTCACTTTGCAATAAAGGGTCTTCCTTTTCCGATCACACATAATTCCACTAAGCGTAGCTCCACCAGCGAGCCGCGTTCCAATACCCATTTCGTCTAGCTAGCTAAGAGAGACTACATCAGTCTCAATTCTCCTGATCAACAAACTTTTGAACCAACTTCACACCGTTAGTGCAAAGGTATAGGAAGAAGACAATGCCTTATTGCTTTTTACCTTGCTTTCATCTTCGTAGGCGCACATAGTGACTACGCTTCTATGTGGGAAGGATAAGGATAGAAGGATAAGATGAAGCTAAAGAAAGTCATTGCATCAATTTTATCTAATCAATCATTGAAAAGCTCAGTTTCTTAGGATAAACAATCGGCGATGGTGGTAGACGGAAAAAAGACTCTTCATAAAGGATGGAAAGCATCACAATAAATTTGGACACATCAGAAGAAATTGTCTATAATGTGCGGAGAAGAAAAAGGGTTACGAAGATGTTGCAGTGGTGACGCAAAGGTGTGATGACACTTGGGATGATCTACTCACGATCTCCCAGGATAAGGAAGCTACTCCTGGGTGGATATTGGATTTTGTTAGTTCGCTACATATTTGCTCATATGTATCTTGCTTTGTTTATTTGGAGAAGAAGATCGGTACTGTTCGCTTGAGTGATGACTCGGTTTGTGAGGTTGCCAGTGAAGGGAATAGATATTAAGATGCATGATGACATGGTGCGTATGCTTGGTGGGGTACGATATGTACTAAAGACGTGCAAGAATCTCATATCATTTGGCGCATTAATTAGACTCTTGGGGTTGTAATTTTTCACCGAGAAGGGAGACATGTGGTTGCACCGTGCTAACGAATGGAGAGAATTACGATAATATTTATCGGTTGGTAGGGGATACTGTTAGAGGTAGTGCTCCTATGATTTCTACGGTGATGGGGTTGGATATCCAGGATTGTTCTTTTATAGTTGGTCAACCTTCCATGGCTCGAGAATGACAAGTTATATTTATTGATTCGAGTGCGACGACGGTTAGAATACTCTAATGTAGGTGATGTAGCATAGATGTAGTGTGCATTCGAGCTGGGCTCGAGTTCGAAGTCGATTGCGAGACTATTGTTTGAAGGTTGAAGACTAGAGGTTGCTAGATGCTTATTGAGTTGGACGATGAATATGATTCAAGCTGGTGATTGTTGTAATTTGACTCATATGTAGTAATCCTAATAGTAATAGGATTGGTGTAAATTCCTAGTTCTACTTAGACAATGAGTTTTTCATATCATGCTTACATATGATTGAATTTCTACATATGAACAAATGGCATGTTATATAAAGGGGCATAAGGTTCACTGTGTAAAAGATTGAATTGTGCTCAAAGAATGATGTGGTGTAGTCAACATAGAGAAAGAAAGCGAGAAGAAATAGAGAGATTGAATAAGATAGAAACTGAGGTTCTCATGTATTTTTTTGGGTGTAATTTTTGGAAATTTCTTAAGTTCTTTCAATGTACTTTCTCTGATTGTGGTTGTTACGAAATTGTAGCAATCTTATAAACATAGATCCCAAGTCACGATGAAGTTGGCAACCTTCAGCAAGTACACGGGTGAAACAAAATCCTCTTTTGATTTAGAAGTATCAACCATGACTCAAGAGTTACAGAAACAAATGCCACTTACCTCTCCACAATCTTGGCAAAATAAGAGTCGATTGATAACAGGAAGTAAAAATGTCCGACACGAAGGCGACACAGACGAAACTCATTATTTCCTCTCCTCCACAGCATCAGCGGCCTTGCTGCTGCTGTTTTGCTAGCAGTCATCACATCGTCAAACTTGTCAGAGCAGAGCCGGCCCAAAGGGATTGGGTTGTCCTAGTCGAAGCTAAATTTGGTTGAAGATATCAAAGACATTATGGCGAGCGGGATTGGCAGCGGCATCGAAGTCTCCGGTTCTGACGATGGCTTAGAGTTCGGATTCCGAGTTCCTCTCATCGAGTTACTCGAGACCTTTCCAGTGGGAACTCAAAATATGGGCCTAGTGGATTGCTAGTTGAATTGACAGAGAGGAGTTGAGGTGGGCAACAAAAGCTCTACTGGCGGAGAAGTGAGGACTTAGGCGCCTTGGGGGTTGCTCTAACCAGGAGGGTTGTCCAAGTCCGATGGCTTGTCTGGCTTACCCCAGGGCCAGCCTGTTGGAATTATTCAATAATAGGGGTCACACATGTAAAATTAATTATGTTGGACTATCTAAATAATTAAGCCAAATTAAAATGGTCTATTTGAAAAATTGGCTTAAGGGTATAATTGTTATGGAAATAATGTGTAGATACCGGAGATAAATCTAATTTGATGAGGGGCCAAATTAGAAATATCAAAACATATATATATATATATATATATATATATATATATATATATATATATATATATATATATATTTTTTTTTTTTTTTTTTAACATATATGAAGCGGATCAAAAGTCCCCCTTAGAAAACCTCCTAAAAACCCCCCTCAATCTAATACGTAATTTAATGTTAATATTAATGTTAATATTAATGTTAATGTTAATATTAATGTTAATATTAATATTAAATACTAAAATTAACATTAAACTTAACATTAAAATTAATATTAACATTAACATTAATATTAACATTAATATTAACATTAACATTAATATAAAAAAATAAAAAAAAAATATTAACATTAATATTAACATTAATATTACGAATTAGAGTGAGAGATTTTTTAGGGGATTTTCTAAGGGGGACTTTTGATCCGCTCCCCCACACACACACACACACACACATATATATATATATATATATATATATATATATATATATATATATATATATATATATATATATATATATATATATATATATATGTTTTCATTAGGGAAGAGAGGGTTTTATCTATTCTCTTTGTATCCCCATCAACAAAGAGAGGAACAAAGATTTCATCTTTGTTATTGAGGGCCGTAGCGGGTTGGAAGATCAAATCCCATAAAAGGACGACCGCTTCAAGATCCATCAAGCCTAGCAATGAATTCAGGTACGCTTCCGCAATTTATTTTTGGTCTTTATCTCATGAATCAACAGAAATTAATTTCCCCTCCCATCAGTATCTCAATCTGCAACAGATTGTGCAAAGCAAAAATAAACACGGAATTTAGTCTTGCATTTCATTCTCAATTAAATCAAAAGCAGAGTAGGATTGAAATTGTTTCTGATGACCTTGGCTTTGCGGATCAGTATACCCTTGGTCCCATCCTTGGGTGCCAACATTGGATGTCATAATCTCTGCTCTAATGAACATGTCATTGATGTCAATTAAAACATTTGTTAGAATTTTGATTCTCTCACGTGTAGAGTTTCGTGACCCGGTTGGATACGTGTTGGACAAACCAAAATAGGTGATACGTCCATATTGCGTGTTAGATCATGTTGCGATCATAGTTTGCAGTATCAACCGACACCGATCCAATACGGTCGATACGATACAGTTTGGCATGTCCAACCCTATACCGACCGCTATCGATATCAACGTTGGGGATATCTTTTCCATTAAATTTGGTAGATTAAATTGAATGAAAAACGAACAATCAACATGGATGTAAAAACATAGTAAAATTCAAAAAACATGTAAATGAAGAAATTTATTTATCACAGGTAAACCAATCACTAAGAGTAACTATTATTTCATTCAAATTCAAAAAGTAATAAGAAACAACTCATAAAATACTTAAAATTATGCCTAAATATATAATAATTTTTCTATTTTTTAATATTTTATTAATAATTATTTAAGTTCCAATACCAAAATATCGGATCCGAAATTGTTAATATTGTCGATACCGTCGATCCCGACACTCATAGAAGAGTCTGATATCGATTCCGATACCGATATTGGAATCTTGGTTGGCTTGGTTGTGATGTGTTCATGTAAACCTTCTAATTCAACACTTATGAAGATTAACAGACTTTACTAATCGAATTTTATGTTAGTCATTTGATCAAAGATGAACAGACTAGCAAACATGATAATTTGATGCTCAACATTCATGCCTACATATATCTGATGTATAAAGAGCAAGAAGTCAGCATCAGAAACACTGTGTTGTGATAACTATATATAATCTTGCCAAAACTCTAGAGACCCTAGTGATCAATGAGGAAATGCTGATGGGCGGCTGGGTGGAAGGCGGTCTCAAGGTTGAGCCACGACTCCGATTATTCAAAATATATAAAAGAAAGAAAGAAAAAAAAAACTATATATAACCTTCAAATACAAAAAATAACCACATATATTTGACAAATTTAACTCAACATTCGATTTGTGTTACTATAACCTTCTGAACAAACTAGAATAATTTGATACAGCATAACCTTACTTCAATATTTGATAAAAGATTGAGACCATTGTTGGATTGTATCTCATTTCCGGTTGAGGGCTCAAAAAGGGGGGTGACAATGGAGTTGGTTATTTAGTCCCACATCGGATATACGATGGGATCACGAGGTGTAGATAATTGGAATTGGTTCATGCCTTACATGAAAATTCTCTTTTAAGACATATGGACCCAATTCAATATCGTCCCTTATAGGCTAACTCCGGTCTGCGTTCCCAACAACCATTTGTTCGAACTCAATATTGATAAACAAAGTGTGCTTACTCTAAAAGACATCATTATAACCTAAGAAGCACATACACTCCAAATTCGTGTCCGTGGAACATATATTACAACAATAACGTTCTAGTTCAACACTTTAAGATCAAGACACTTAACCGATCAATGTTTTTAGCAAATTTTATTATAATCATGACTTGAAAGATGAATAAAATAGAAAACATGATAATTTTGTTAGAGATTGTGGAAGTTTTGATCAGATTTTCAAATGTGCACCCAGTCATGATCTTTTTATGTATGTCCGTAAAAGGGTAGGTTGGATAATAGACTAGTAGGGATAGTTCGGTAAATATAATGAAGTCGGTGATTGTCATATTTATAAATAATGTATATATCTTGTACATAATTGTCCCTCTCTCGAAATAATACAATAACTTGGGTGTGGACAATGGACATGGACGTAGGAAAACATCTCCGAACCACATTAATCGACTCTTCTTCTTCATTGGTACACGTTCATAACAAATTTGATGCACCCAGTCATGATCTTTTTATGTATGTCCGTAAAAGGGTAGGTTGGATAATAGACTAGTAGGGATAGTTCGGTAAATATAATGAAGTCGGTGATTGTCATATTTATAAATAATGTATATATCTTGTACATAATTGTCCCTCTCTCGAAATAATACAATAACTTGGGTGTGGACAATGGACATGGACGTAGGAAAACATCTCCGAACCACATTAATCGACTCTTCTTCTTCATTGGTACACGTTCATAACAAATTTGATGTTCAATATTCATCCATACATTATCATTTGGTAATTTTGACACCAATCTTTAATAGTTAGATCAAAATTTTGCATCATGCATTTAATACGAAAACTATGTATAACCTTCTTTTTTTTCTTTTTCTTTTTTTCTTTTTTTTCTTTTTTTTTTCCCAACGCGTGCGGGCTCAGTATAGTCGTGTGTCCCACGCACACGATTATTGGCCTGTCGTATGGAACGACTTTTGGAGTGCGGACGTAGTCCGTTGGCCTTGTCATCATCGCCGTGCACACGCACCCAGCGCACTCCGCGCGTTCCAGAGCTCCGTTCGGCAGCACACCGTCTTTCGACGGCAGTTACTCAACACCTCACTTTGCCCACGACGCCGAAGAGACGCCCTCGACGACTAAGGGTGACCGCCCGTACGACGGCCACTAATTCCCTGCCGACTGCGACTACCGATTCCGTCCAGCCGCCCGTTCTATGCGCACGACGCGCATATTGGCGACGATCGCCGACGCCCTTACGATCGAGCCTGCAATCGTTTATGGCGGACGTCTTCTCGTCGCCCTCAGCAACGCCGCACGACGGGCCGCGTGGTCGGCCTGTCGCTTATACCCGTGGGCGAATGGTGCCGATTCCCCCATCCGTCGCACGACGACCGTGCACTGAGTTTGTTACACGGACGCCTTATTCTGCCCCACGCAGGCTCAGTTCGTAGCCCTACACTCTATGTAAGATGGCCAAACCTATTGATTCAAAATAATTTAGAAGAATTTGTTACAGCCCTTTGATCAAAGATCGAACAGAATAAACCAGATCAAGAGCATTTAAACATTATGATAATTAGAATCTCCAAAACAATAGATAAATAATTATTTGACAATATTTATTCATTCCTGCATTCAATTAATTCAACATAACTCGAACGAACAAAGCAATTCTGCAAAATAATAGAAGAAGAACAAAAGTGAAATGAGTATATACCCATGCCGAGAGCAGAGAGCTCAATCTCATTGTGCTGTGCCTCTGCTTAGTAAATTAAAAACCATAGAATAAATACATCAAAAATTTAGGGGTTATTTAGTAATATGATTTCATATAATATGTGATATTAGGGTTTGAATCGCCAAATTGTCCGGCATTAGGGTTCGCTTAGATTGAGGGTTAAGAGAGTTAAGTGAAGGGAAGTTAAGTGGGGGAAAACAAAATCATGCTTGTTTTGAGGGTGGGGGTTTAGGAATGAGAGTTCTAGAGGGTTAAGTAAGGGTTTATTTCAACATCTTTTGTCATTTTTTAAATTCCTAAATCTGAGGGTTAACGGAGAGGATTGAGGAGTTTTATTTAAAAAGTCATAAAAATACCCCTTATTTGTTTTATAAAATATTATGATTTTTTTTTCCACCTCCAATCCAAGCAAGAGTTATTAAACACCCTCCACTTAACTCTCCCTCCAATTCAAACAAGATTCTATACGTTTACTATACTCCCCCTCACTTAACTCTCCCTCATTTAATCCCACTTAATTCTATTATCTTTTGTTCCCTCGATCCAAGCAGATCCTTAGAGTTTTGGTCTCCACCTGGCTCAAAATTGGTATAGTGAATAGTAAAAATGAGACTCAAACTCTAATGTCGGACAATTTGGAGACCTAGATGCAAACTTTAATACCGGAATTTGGAGACCCAACCCTAATATTACATATTATATGAGACTCTACTAGCTAAATAACCCAAAATTTAGACAGGCCGATCAAAACGTAACGCCCTGACAAATAACAAATTAAACAACTAGATTGAGAAATTAAAGAATTAGACGTGAATATTATGTAACATTTTATATATCAGATGTTACAAAGAACAATATATAGAAAGATTATTCATGTGATTCAAGAAAAAAAAAGTGCAAAACAAATTAATAGACTAAATAACTAAACAACTAAACAACTAAATTAAGAAGCTAAAGAACTGCACACAAAGAACAATATTAAGGAAGATTAACCTTGTGACTCGAGAAAAGAGAATGAGATGTATAAATCGTATTAATTAACCACGGACACTCCAAAATTGATGTCTGACGTGTATCTGTCGACGAGGCACTCCAAACTGTGTATTCGGTGTTCGTACATGTTTTTATCGTGTCTGTGTACTGTCGTATCGCACAACAAGAAAATTATATCTGAATCTTCCGATCCAAAGAATTCGATGCCATGAACAGAAGCTACATGAATATGGTAAAAGAAACATGGGAAAAAAAACTTGAAAATTGTGCCGTGTCGAACACCACAAGGACACTCCAAAACACACTACGACACTGGTGCCGTGGAAGAAGAAGAAGAGGTCCAGGAGTGAATTAACCTTGGCGAGATTGACGTTTTGACTAATTTAGTTCAGTTTTGGATTTGGATTTGGATTTTTATAATTTTGATTTATTCAATTTTGACTTTCGTTTTGATTTACAAGTATAAATGATACGACCCTGTCCAGCCGCACCAGTGTCCATCATCGGCCTAGGCGAGTGATGCATATATTTGTGCAAGAAAAAATGGAAACAATGAACAAATAATGAAGAACTGAGCTTATTTGTAATGGCAAAGGAAAATTGCAGGAAGAAGAAGACAGCAGCTATTAATAGTAAGATTCTTCATTAACTTTCTCCATACCATTTCCTACAATTCTTTCCCTATTTATGCAAGTGGCAAAATATCTCCCACTCCTAGCTGGCTAATTGACAGGGAGGAAGGAAATACTCAGAAAATGATGACGTGGCTAATTGGCCTAACAAACTTAGGCTGACCGGGCTAATTGGCTAACTACCTGCTGCTACTACTCCAACGGTTACAGCTAATGGCTACAGCTACTGCTATTGTCTTCCTGGATGGCAAGGATACAGAGTGAAAGGAAAATACAAAGTGAAGAATGAGCTCTGTATCAATACCCCTCCCTTACTTTGACCTTGTCTCAAGGTCAAAGAATGGATATGTTTTGATGAACTTGTCATAGAGCACCCAAACTGCCTCTTCTGGTTGACTCTTTTGTTGCTGCCCAAGCTCCGTTTATCAGAAGAATTAAGCAAGAATCAAGTTCTTTGGCTTTAGCTAGGTTCTTTATCTTTTCACATGTTGCATTTGTCACATGGCGGCAGAAGTAGAGCACATAGTGAAAGTTAGGACAAACCTCTGATATAGCAACAAAGCCAATTTCAGTGACACCATTGTCCTCTCCATCCAGAACTTCATCATCAAATGGGTTTGCTGGGAATATCTGGAGTTCTTCGAGCAGAGGACAGCTGAACCCCATGGCTTTTAAACCTTTCTCCTCTACTTTGTCTAGAACCCAAAGTCGACGAAGAAGAGGACCATGTGACAGGAACTTCGCTGGTTCTGTACTTTGCATAGGGACATAACCCAAATTCAAGAATGAGAAATGTGAGCAAGCAGAGTATAATACTGAGACCATGTGATCTTTGATAAATGAACCAGTTCCAGTTCCAATCTCTGCAAACTGAGGAACTCTAACAAGTAGTACCTGCAGCTGCTCCAAGGAGACATTCTTATTCACTTTTAGGACCTTTAGTGACTTGCATCTAGCCACAAGCCTCTCCAAGGCATCAAAATTAACATCCAAATTGATATTTGCAAAATTAGGTACTTCCAATGATGTCAAGCTTTCAGGGGAGCCACTTAGCCAACTACTACCAAAATCGAATGATAGTTCATCCACGGGGCAGACATGATCCCTGGAAAATTTGAGGCCTGTCCCGCACACTACTTGCAATGCCATTTTGTTGCTCCCTGGATCCCATATCCTGTCAGCAGTCTGAGATTGGAGAACAGAAACTTTATACCTTGTTGAGAAGGCCATAAACTCAATCAACTCTAGTTTTTTCTCTAATGAAGCACTCATATCTGATGAATCTATAGCAAATAACTCCTTAGGTGTATCATCTTCATCAATGCTTAATCCCCATTTGAGCATCCAGTTACCAAAGGTGTTGGGGTCATCAAGGTTGAAGCCAAATGTAAGCAGGACAGTCTCGAACAGCAGCACTACCAGGTCCTTTACAGACTTATCATTCTTGACAGCATCTACTCTCTTCCTTAGCTCGTCCATGATGGAGTTCTCAGGGTTGACCTCCATAGTCTTCTTGCTAGTCATATAGTCAGCCATGTTCGAGTCTCTAAGCACTTGAGCCTTCATGATCCTCTCCGTGTTGGCAGTCCAGTCGTACTCTCCAGTTACTAAACAGCAAGAGAAGTCTGCCACATGGTAAGACACAACAACCTTCCCCTCAACATGATCAGCTACACCTTTGTCAGTTGCGACAATTTGGACGGATACCTCAATTTGTAGCTCACAGTCGATAGTTTTCAGTTTTGCATCCTTACATACAAATCCCGTTGAAATGGGCTCATCGAGTTGAGAAGAATTAAAAGGTTTAGGTTCTGATTGATTGGTCGTGCCATCACTCTCATATCGAAGCTCTGACTGCTCCCCATCAATAGGTCGAGTTACTTCTTTCACTAGTTCCTTGGGATATTCACAGAGTGCCCCATCTTTTGATCCAACACCTTTTTCAGTTGAGACACTGGCGGTATCCTCCCCAACATAAGTAGCTTCATTCTCCAGCTGAACCGATCGTTCATCTGTTGGAGTAACAGATTCAACATTAGTCTTCTCTGCCACCTCATTCTCAACAGAAAGGCACTCGGATGTTGTACTTCCTATAACAACAACGTCGATTGGTTCTACAACAGTGGTTGTCACCAATGCATCATCCGAAGTCTTGGAATCCTTTTCATTCATTTCATCAAACAGCAAAACCTCGCAATTAAGACTTTCACGTGCTTCTTCCTTCACTGGCATTTCATTCAGCACCTCTAGCTCGCTGTAAGGACGGAGAAGGTCCGATTGATACTGGCACTGCGAGTACAGCAGGGAATGGATCGACAATGGTGAGTGGGCCGTGTCCTGCTGGTAATTCCACGTCGACAACGAGGACTGTGCAGCGTACTGCACTGAGAACGGTGTCGTCATTACCAGTGGATAGCCGTAGTCTGGTACGGTTGGTGGTGACGGCATCGGGTACTGCTGCTGCGAATACTGATACTGATACGACTGCTGCAGATACTGATACGGCTGCGACAATGGTGTTTGTGGATAGCCGTAGTAATCCGGTGGTGGCGGAGTCGGTTGCGAGTAATCCGGTGGTGATGGCGGAGGCAGTGGAGAGTACGACGGAGTCTCATACTGCTGCGGTGGCGAGGAATAGCCATAGGGGTCCGGTGGATATGGGACTGATACAGACGAAAATCCCATTGAAATGGAAGAAATCTCAGGTTCCCCTCCTAGATCTGGCCATTTCTTCCAAGACTCGATCCATTTCATCATTCATGCGATCCAACTTATCAATCATGCGATCTAATATTTTGTGTTGAAGAAATTTACCCTCAATTGATCGGTGTTTCTGCTCGTGAGGAGATGCCGCCCGATCACCCGGAGATCTGTGCCTCGATCCGCAGAAGCTCGAATTATGGTCTTCCTTCGCCTCGAGCTCTGGATCAACTGGCTCTGATACCATTTTGATACGACCCTGTCCAGCCGCACCAGTGTCCATCATCGGCCTAGGCGAGTGATGCATATATTTGTGCAAGAAAAAATGGAAACAATGAACAAATAATGAAGAACTGAGCTTATTTGTAATGGCAAAGGAAAATTGCAGGAAGAAGAAGACAGCAGCTATTAATAGTAAGATTCTTCATTAACTTTCTCCAAACCATTTCCTACAATTCTTTCCCTATTTATGCAAGTGGCAAAATATCTCTCACTCCTAGCTGGCTAATTGACAGGGAGGAAGGAAATACTCAGAAAATGATGACGTGGCTAATTGGCCTAACAAACTTAGGCTGACCGGGCTAATTGGCTAACTACCTGCTGCTACTACTCCAACGGTTACAGCTAATGGCTACAGCTACTGCTATTGTCTTCCTGGATGGCAAGGATACAGAGTGAAAGGAAAATACAGAGTGAAGAATGAGCTCTGTATCAATAAACCGAACGTTCACCCCTAGTCACCACCGTTCATCGTTGTTGCCGTCGCTTCGGAAACCACCTCTATTGTTATTGCTCTCTCCGCCTTTTAGAAAGAAAAAAAAACACTCTCTAAGCAAAAGTTTCTCTCCTCGGATAAATTCTTTCGAGAAGACGAAGACTTCGCGGCTCATGCAGCCATTCCGGGATCGCCACGTGCCGACATTTATTAGTGTCTGGCCGTTGAGTTCTTGGATTTTAGTGAGAATGTCGAATATGTCCCTAAAAAATCATCATGCATATTTTTTTTTTCTTTGATGCTTGGTTTGGTAGGCAGGATAGAAAAGTGGAATGAAGAAAAAAATAATAGGGATGTATTTTTCTTTATACTGAAAGAAAATATTATTTTCTTCATTTGTGTTTAGTATGATTGATTGAAAATGAAAGTGACAAACTTTCCTTCGTTTGGCGTGGAAGAAAAAATAAAAAAAAAAAATACAGGCTTTAGCAATTATATCCTCATCTAAAAAAATTTATTTACCATTGACTTCACAAAAATAATTTTAAATAATATAATATGGAGTATAAATATAAATTAATATAGGACTCCACTTTTTCTTTCACCTTTTGATAGATTGAGGTTGCGTTTGGTTCATTGTAATGTAATCGTAATCGTAATAGAATTGGGTTTGTAATGTAATTGAGTTTGTAATGTAATGAAATTACATTACATTACTATGTTTGGTTGAAACATGTAATCAATCATGTAATGTAATGTTAATTGCATTCATGTGTTTGGTTTACCATGTAAGTAATTGAATTTTTAATTTAATATTTTTTTAAAATACAACATAAAATTTAAAAAGTTGATCAATACAAATTTCAAAATTTAAAAGAAAAAAGAAAAAAATTAAAAATAAATAATAAAAAAGGGGGGAAATGGTTTGTTTTCTGCTAAAAAAGACCAAAAACGAAAAAAAGACAAAAAATAAAAAATACCAAAAATGACAAACGAACAAAACAGAAGGGAAAAAAAAAAACCAAAAATAAAAAAGCGATAAAAAAAAAAAAAAAAACGACAAAAAAAAGATCAAAAATGTGAAAACCATAAAAAGTGACCAGTAATGATAAAAATGACTAAAAACAAAAAATTGACAAAAAAACAACAATAAATGAAGGGGGAAAAAGGACGAAAAAAACGACCAAAAACAAAAAAAAATGCAAAAATGAACAAAAACGACAAAAAGAAAAAAATGACAAAAAACGATAAAAAAGAGCAAAAAATAAAAAAATAAAAAAGATAAAAAGAACAGAAATGACAAAACAAAATACGAAAAAAAGACCAAAACAAGAGGAAATTAAAACGAGCAAAAAACGACAAAAATAAAAAACTTGCAAAAAAAAATCCAAAACGACAAAAAAGGGAACAAAAACGACAAAAACGACAAAAACAACAAACAAAAGAAAAAAAGCATAAACGACAAAAAAAAGTGAAAAAAGACCCCAAAAAAAGGATTAAAAAAAGCGACAAAAAACATGCAAAATCGACCAAAACGATAGAAGACGATAAAAACGTAAAAAAATGGTCAAAAACGTACAAGATCGACAAAAATCGATAAATAACATGCAAAAATGGCTAAAAATTTGCAAAATCGACAAAACGATAAAAAACGTAAAAATTGACCAAAACGATAAAAAGGCAAAAATGAACAAAACGACAAAAAAGGAAAAAAGAACAAAAAAAAAGGACAAAAACGACAAAAAAAATAAAAAACAACAAAAACGAACAAAAATGACAAAAAATTACAAAAAATGAACAAAAAACGACAAAAAACGGACAAACAACAACAAACAATGACAAAAACGACAAAAAAAACAAAAACACCAAAAACGAAAAATGACAAAAAATAAAGGCTTAGCACTTTATACCTCAACTTTTCAGTTTTTCAACTTAATACCCTAAACTTTTTTACTCAACAACTCGATACCCCTCAACTATTTTATTTTTTCACCTTAATACCTAAAACAAAAAAATCCCCAAAAATGCCCCTGGCTTTCTCTCTCCCATGCACCCCCCTCCCCCCCCCTCCCC
>JANAVB010032220.1:4652876-4708752 GCA_029216955.1 Iris pallida | reverse complement strand
AAAATTTACAAAAAAACGAAAAAAAAAAAACGACAAAAAACGAAACAAAAAAGACCAAAAACAACAAAAAATGACAAAAAACGCAAAAAAAAACAATAACAATGAAAAACGAACAAAAATGACAAAAAACGGCAAAAAACGGACAAAAACAAACAAAAATGACAAAAAAATAAACAAAAAACAACAAAAAACGAACAAAATGACAAAAAAACGAACAAAAACGGACAAAACAACAAAAAGGACAAAACGAACAAAAACAACCAAAAACGAAAAACGACAAAAAAACGACCAAAAACGAACAAAAACGACCAAAAACGACAAAAAAACAAACAAAAACAACATAAAAGGACCAAAAACGAACAAAAATGACAAAAAAAACGAGCAAAAAAACGACCAAAACCGAACAAAAATGACCAAAAACAAACAAAAACAAAAAAAAAATGACCAAAAACGAACAAAAAAGACCAAATTATAGCATACCAACATTCCACTTAAGTTGTAATGTAATTACGATTACATAGGTTTTATGATGTAATTGAGTTTAGAAGAAACTGATGTAATGTAATCAAACTTGTAATCGCGATTACATTACATCTAATTTTTTTTGTCCAACCAAACACCCGAGTTAGATTGACAACGTAACGCCAATTACATTACGTTGTCCAATCCTGCAGACCAAACGGGCCCTGAATTTCTTAGGCTATGCGAAAAAATAATCACTCCACTTTTTCTTTTCTCAATCTTTTCTTTCATATACCAAACAAGAGAAAATTGATCATTCTCTTAACTTTTTCCTCCTCCATTTTTTTTCCTCTCACTTTTTCCTTCTACCAAAGGTCCCCAAAATTGAAAATGAACAAAGCAGTAATTTTTTATTATTGGTAATGGTATATAACATACATCTATTTTAAACACCTACTTGCAATCATAGAAATTTATGAAAGACACCTGAAAGGTTACGCTGCCAAGTATTCTCTTTTATATTACTAGTAGTATTGTAAGTCATTAATAAAATATTGTATGAGTCAGTAATTGCGTGTTATTAACTTTCAAATTATGCAAATAAATTTGGACTTATAATTTTGTTTGTTACAATTTTACAATTTTATAACATTTATATTTTTTTTCTTCTTTCTTTTCTTGAATATTTTTTAAGAAAATCGGACCAGCCCGACCCATGTTCGGTTCAGCCCGGCCCGCCCAAGACCGAACCATAGGTCAGGGCTGGGTTCGAATTTTTAAACCCCGGCCCGGCTGGCTCGCTCCTCCATCAGGTAATTTTTGGATTCTTTTTTCGTAATAACCATAAGTTTATCCGAATTTAAAATTTCATTTAGGGCTTAATTAATATCTTAATAACATTTTGTACAAAATTTAAGTTTATCCATAAGTTTAGAGTAAATCATTCTTAGTTCTAATCTAAAATATACTATGTGATCTTAAGTTTATCCGAATTTAAAATTTCATTTAGGGCTTAATTAATATTTAATAACATTTTGTACAAAATTTAAGTTTATCCATAAGTTTAGAGTAAATAATTCTTAGTTCTAATCTAAAATATACTATGTGATCTTATGCGAATAAAATCATTAATTGAGGTGCTTTATATATATATATATATATATATATATATATATATATATATATATATATATATATATATATATATATATATATATATATATATATACGTGCAAAATTTGAATTTGAATACATAAGGTCAAATATCGTCTTTTATTTTTTTCAGGTGACTATTCGTGTGTATGCTTTCTTGTTACGATGTCAAGAGATTTAAAGTATGAATTTTGTTTTCGTTTTTATTTTTCTATTGAGAATAATAACATTTGGAAAATGGTAAGGAAAGAAAAATGTATTACCATTGGAACATGAAGAGTTGTATAGAAAAATAAAACTTCATAGCATGCAAACTTTATTACTTTGACTCTTAAATATAAATGACATGTAAGTTGACATAATAATATCATGTTTATAAATACTCAAGGATATTTTAGAAATTCAAAAATTTCACCACCAAGTTTTCCTATTATATAGTAGAATAGATATATCTAAAATAAGAAACAAAAACAAGTAAATTTGTTATGGGAAAATTTATGAAATGCCCAAAAATTTAAAAAGTTTTATGAAAAACCCACCCCAAAATAAACTTTCATCGCGTGCCCAGCATTAACTTAAAAATTAAAAAAAGGGCACGGCATGACCCTTTTGCCCTTCTAATTTATTAAGAATATCAACAAACCCAGCAATTTTTATGAAAAACGGTTCGATTCCAGAAGATACAAAACCAAGAGACTCTTCAAAAAAGTGTTTCTATCGCTCCCTCCTCTTCCATACTCTGTTCGGTTGCGATTTTAGGTCATCTCCTCCAAAAATCTTAGAAATTTCTTACAAGAAATCGCCAGCGAATCTCCATCACAATGTCACAATCATCAGCAATGGATGTAGACCAAGTTAGAGAAGAAGGAGAAGAAGTAGTTGTTGGAAAGCAAACGAAAGGAGGGATGAAAGTTAAGAAGGTTGCTCGTAGACGAAATGCTCCAAAGAAAAAGAAGTGCAAGAAGCAGTAGAAGAACAAGAACAACAAGAACAAGAAGTAGCAGGGGAGGAAGAAGAAGATCAAGAAGAATGGAAGAAAAAAGGTAAAACTTTGAGACCTGTTCATTCTCCGTTTATATTGACGCGGGCAAATGAAAATGATCATTCTCCGTCTATAAAATACACGGAGGATGCCCTTTCTGTGTCATTTGAACTAGAAATGGCCATTCTCCGTCTATTTTGAGACGGAGAATGGCATTCTCCGTGTTTAAACACACGGAGAATGGCATTTTCTGTGTTTTTGACCTAAAGTACGAGCATTCTCCGCCTAATATGAGACGGAGAATGTCATTCTCCGTTATAAAATAGACGTAGAATGACCTTTCTTCTTGCATTAACCTAGAGAAATGAACATTCTCCGTCTCACTGACACGGAGAATGTCATTCTCCGTCTATTTTATAACGGAGAATGGCATTCTCCGTCTATTTCGACACGGAGAATGACATCCGTCTTTATATTTTGACCTAGAGAATGAGCATTCTCCGCCTTATTGAGACGGAGAATGTCATTCTCTGGGTCAAAATAAAGGGAGAATGTCATTCCCCGTGTTAATACAAAACGGAGAATGCCATTCGCCGTCTATTTTAATACGGAGAATGTCATTCTTCGTTTTGTATTAACACGGAGAATGGCATTCTCCCTTTATTTTGATCTAAAGAACGAGCATTCTCCGCCTAATATGAGACGGAGAATGACATTCTCCGTATTAAAACACGCGGATAATGGCATTCTCCTTGTATTTTGACCTAAAGAATGAGCATTCTCCGCCTCATATTAGGCGGAGAATGCTCGTTCTTTAGATCAAAATAAAGGGAGAATGTCATTCTCCGTGTCAAAATAGACGGAGAATGGCATTCTCCGGGTCAAAAGAGACGGAGAATGTCATTCTCCGTCTATTTTGACACGGAGAATGGCATTCTCCCTTTATTTTGATCTAAAGAACGAGCATTCTCCGCCTAATATGAGGCGGAGAATGGCATTCTCCGTATTAAAACACGCGGAGAATGGCATTCTCCTTGTATTTTGACCTAAAGAATGAGCATTCTCCGCCTTATTGAGACGGAGAATGTCATTCTCTGGGTCAAAATAAAGGAGAATGCCATTCCCCGTGTTAATACAAACGGAGAATGAGATTCTCCGTCTCTTTTAAAACGGAGAATGTCATTCTCCGTCTATTTTGACACGGAGAATGGCATTCTCCCTTTATTTTGATCTAAAGAACGAGCATTCTCCGTCTAATATGAGATGGAGAATGGCATTCTCCGCCTTACTGAGACGGAGAATGCTCATTCTCCGGGACAAAATAAAGGGAGAATGCCATTCTCCTTGTATTTTGACCTAGAGAATGAGCATTCTCCGTCTTTCTGAAGCGGAGAATGAGCATTCTCCGTCTTGTTAACGCGGAGAATGGCATTCTTCGTTTTAAAACACGCGGAGAATATCATTCCCCGTGTTAATACAAAACGGAGAATGCCATTCTCCGTGTCAAAATAGACGGAGAATGATATTCTCCGTCTATTTTGACACGGAGAACCATTCTCCGTGTGAATACAAAACGGAGAATGCTCATTCTCCGTCTATTTTGACACGGAGAATGACATTCTCCGTCTAATATTAGACGGAGAATGGCTTTCTCCTTATTATAATAAAGAAGAATGTTGACGTAAACCTAATTGTTGTTGTTTTTAGGAAAAAAAACTGTCAGGAACAGAGAAGAAAGACTTTTCCGTGCAACATTCACCCCAATACTCTCTCATGGATGAGGTGAAGGAAAAGTTTCGCCATTTGCCTGAAGCAGTTGTTGAAAGCTTGAAGAATGTAGGATTCTACAACTTCGTAGATGTATTCTACAGAACTAAGGTGAAAAAATCAGAACTGTCTAAAGTCATCCGAGGTCTGGAGAACTTGATGGGGACTTATTTGGAAGAAGATGGAAGTGGATATTTCCAATTGAGCAGCAGTGTCAAGGTTGCACCAACTGCTGATGAGATGGCAACCATTTTCGGTCTGCCAATGAATGATGACACTGAAGTTGATGAGAAGTATTTGAAGATCATCACTGAAAAGCAGAAGACCCCCCCACCAGCAGACTCATTCAGCATGTGTACAGAACACTTCACAAGATTGCTGAAAAATTCCAAGGGCAAAAATGCTGAAGTCTCAAACACAGAAGTTAGAAAAAGATATTAGAGCTGCTGGGGGGCAAAAATGCAAGTCCTGATGAATTGGCCAAGTTAATAGTATTCAACTTGTGCCAAACAGCATTCTTCACCAGAATAGGGGGGTCGAACTTGCCATACAAGTTCTTCGCTCTGGTGGAGAGCACAGATGTTATAAAAAGCATCTGTTGGCCTCGGATTATACTGGGGTACGTCATGGACAGCATAAAGAGGGCTGTCACAAAATCTGAAGATGGTGATGTTGATATATCGTACAAGAAGATTGAAGGTTGTACGATATACTTCTTGTATTGGTTTGCAGAGCACAGTCGACTGATAGAGAGGAAGTGCAAACCAACAGTCGCATCTCCGAGATTCTATACATGGGATGGGAATAGAATCTCGATATTCCTAAAAAATGAATATCAAGGTGCTCAAATGGATTCGGATTTGATATTCAAGGATCTTGTTGCATTGAATGTTGATGAACTTGAAGAAGTCCCAGCAGAACAGCAATGTATAGAATGTGGAGATAATTCTGTTGATGAAGAAGAACCAGCAACAGCACCAGCACCCTCTACAGCTGACAATGTAGATATGTTGCGTGTCTTGCAGGAGAAATCTCAGCTTATCGCTGAGAATGAGCAACTCCAGGAAAGAGCCCAGCAACTAGCGGCAGATGTAGCCCAACAACGTGCTGTGGGGCTCGTTGCTGATGGCTTGGAGAAGGAGTTAGACTCTTTAAGGAACGAGAAATCGCTCCTTATTGATGATAATAAGAAACTCAGTAAGCGAGTTGAAGAACTGGAGGCACAGGGGTCGGAACTAGACTCCCTGAGAAAGCAGAAATCTGAGCTTACTGCTGATAATGAGAAGCTTAGTCAACGTGTTGAGGAGCTACTTCTAGAAGGTAAGATTTTATATTTTTTGTCTATTTTAATCTGTAATTACATGTATCTAACAAGGAGAATGACCATTCTCCGTGTCAAAGTACACGGAGAATGAAGTTTTCTATGTGTTTTGACATATAAAATGTCATTCTCCGTGTCAAAATAGACGAAGAATGTCATTCTCCGTATTAAAACACACTTAGAATGACATTCTCTGTCTATTTTGACACGGAGAATGACATTCTTCGCTAGTATTTTAACACGGAGAATGATATTTTCTGTATTTTGACATAGAAATGACATTCTCCGTCTGTTTTGACACGGAGAATGAGACGGAGAATGTCATTCTCCGTGTCAATTTAGACGGAGAATGGCATTCTCCGTCTATTTTGACCCAGAGAATGACATTCTCCGTCTATTTGGAAACGGAGAATGCCATTCTCCGTCTATTTTGACACGGAGAATGACATTCTCCGTCTATTTTGACACGGAGAATGACATTCTCCGTCTAAATTGGCACGGAGAATGACATTCTCCGTCTTACTGACACGGAGATTGCCATTCTCCGTCTATTTTGACACGGAGAATGACTATTCTCCAGATTAAAGTAAACGGATAATAATATTTTTCATTGTTTTTAAAAAGAAGATTATATAATATTGACATCATACCTCTTGTTGTTGTTTGTTTTTATATCAGTGAAAATGACAGAGGATCTCAAAAAAGAGAATGAAAAACTCAATGATGATAACAACAAACTTCTAGAGGAAGTTGGATCGTTGAAAGACGAAATCACACAGAAGAATGATACAATTGTTAACCTTGAAGCAATGGCTAAAGCATTGCAAAGTGGGGAGACTCAAGCAGTTCCCCAAAAGCATTACACAAGAGCAAATGAACCTGCTGGAACTAAAAAACAATCAAATGCTGCAGATGAGGATGATTTTACTACATTGCAAAAGAAGAAAACATCCGATGCTACAACAAGTAAGAAGGCAGGTCCTAGTCGGAAAAGAAAAGATCCTTCCAGTCCCAGAAAGAAAGTAGCTCCTGCTGGAAAAAAAAAAGCTCCTTCCAGCCCCGAGAAGGTAGACAATAAAAAGGAGATGTCAGCTCCTGAAGAACTTGAGGAAGAATCTCCTCAAACAGCAAAGCTTGTTAAAGAGGGGAAAATGCTGATGCAATGTCCGAAGCTCAGACTTTGGAACCTTGCAGACGATGAGCTGAAGCAAATATACAGGAGCATCGTATACCAAAGAAGGATGTCTCCAACGTAAGTATTCTAAACTTGAACCAATTTCTGTACAATTCACAAGGGAGAATGATCATTCTCCGTCTCATTTAAAACGGAGAATGACATTCTCCGTTTATATTGACGCGACAAATGAAAATGATCATTCTCCGTCTATAAAATATACGGAGGATGCCCTTTCTGTGTCATTTGAACTAGAAATGGCCATTCTCCGTCTATTTTGAGACGGAGAATATCATTCTCCGTGTTTAAACACACGGAGAATGGCGTTTTCTGTGTTTTTGACCTAAAGAACGAGCATTCTCCGCCTAATACATTCTCCGTTATAAAATAGACGGAGAATGACCTTTCTTCTTGCATTAACCTAGAGAAATGAACATTCTCCGTCTCACTGACACGGAGAATGTCATTCTCCGTCTATTTTATAACGGAGAATGACATTCTCCTTGTATTTTGACCTAGAGAATGAGCATTCTCTGCCTTATTGAGACGGAGAATGTCATTCTCTGGGTCAAAATAAAGGGAGAATGTCATTCCCCGTGTTAATACAAAACGGAGAATACCATTCGCCGTCTATTTTAATACGGAGAATGTCATTCTCCGTCTATTTTAACACGGAGAATGACGGAGAATGACATTCTCCGTCTATTTTAAAACGGAGAATGATCATTCTCCGTCCCATTTAAAACGGAGAATGACATTCTCCGTCCAATTCATAACGGAGAATGACATTCTCCGTCCATTTCATAACGGAGAATGATCATTCTCTATTGGAGTTATTTTTTATGCAATTTTATCATTAGCCTATATTATTATCATAATCGAAACTAAATTTATGTGCAGTGATTATGTATACATGTACATTCCAAATGCTCCAGAAGAATGTAAAATAAGAAGAAGAAACAATGATGTCAGCATGTTGTTAAATGCTAAAGATTTTCAAGACATACTAAATGAGGCGGATATAGAAGCCGGTGTTATGAACTACTTAATAAAGCTTATGAACGAAGTTCAAGCCGAATTAAGGCAGAACATGCAGTCAAGCTCGCAGGGTGCACAATGTAAATGGTTTGCAATCATGATGCCCCATTCATTGGTAAGAATCGAAACTGAAAAATTAATATTAATGTGTACAGCTACTAATAGTGTTGTAAAAAACTAACTCATGATATTATTTTTTATTTTTTTTTCTTCTGGAAAACAGGGTACTGCCCAGTATGTCGATGAAAAAAATCCAACACCTGGAGCAGTGTACAATTTTAAAGTTGATATAGAAGATTTTATCATGGAGCTGGAAGATGACATTGAATGGATATTCGTGCCACTCTTCCGCGAGGAGAATAAACACTATACGCTGCTGGCATTCAACTTCAGCTCCTATGTTTGGACGCACTACAACTCATTGCGGAAAAACACAGGCGCTAAGGGAATCCAGGATGGAACATACATGAAGAATAAAATCGAGCCAATTGTAATGAAGAAGATTGCATTGATGAGGAATAAAAGCCCAGCAATCCAGGAATACGAAACAACAGAACTCAAGGTTTGCAAAGAATGCCCACAGCAACTATCACCGAGCTGCCTGCTGTATGTTTCATATTATATTGAAAAGTTGTCGAGAGCTCCATTTGATTTACAGAAGAAAACAAACAAAATAGTTCACAATACTATTGTAAAGAGAAGGCTAAATTTGGCTAAGGCTTTGCTTATGAGTGAATGTGCAGTTCCTTTTGTACAATAAAAAAAAATGACAATGTAAATTGGCTAACAAATTCCTTGTATATATTCTGTTTGTCAGGTTTCTTTTGTAATGTATTTGTTTTCCTTTGTAATGAAATTCAATTTTTCGACTAATTTACATTGTTCTATATATGTAAATCTGTTTTGTTAAAGTTCTGTTGTTTGATTCAAACCTATAATGTCATTATCTGTGTTAATACAAACCTATAATGTGTGCATTTGGAACTTAGAAATGGCCATTCTCCGTTTCGTATGAGACGGAGAATGTCATTCTCCGGGTCAAAATAGACGGAGAATGTCATTCTCCTTGTATTTTGACCTATAGAATGAGCATTCTCCGTCTTACTGACGCGGAGAATGGCATTTTCCGTTTTAAAACACGCGGAGAATGATTATTCTTTGTATTTTTGACCTAGAAAGGAACATTATCCGTCTTAGGGACGCGGAGAATACCATTCTCCGTGTCAAGATAGACGGAGAATGCCATTCTCCGGGTCAAAAGAGACGGAGAATGCCATTCTCCTTGTATTTTGACCTAGGGAATGAGCATTCTCCGTCTTACTGACGCGGAGAATGACATTCTCCGTTTTAAAACAAGCGGAGAATGATTATTCTTTATATTTTTGACCTAGAAAGGAACATTATCCGTCTTAGGGACGTGAAGAATACCATTCTCCGTGTCAAAATAGACGGAGAATGTCATTCTCCGGGTCAAAAGAGACGGAGAATGCCATTCTCCTTATATTTTGACCTAGGGAATGAGCATTCTCCGTCTTACTGACGCGGAGAATGGCATTCTCCATTTTAAAACACGCGGAGAATGATTATTCTCCTTGTATTTTTGACCTAGAAAGGAACATTATCCGTCTTAGAGACGCGGAGAATGCCATTCTCCGTGTCAAAATAGACGGAGAATGCCATTCTCCGTGTCAAAATAGACGGAGAATGTCATTCTCCGGGTCAAAAGAGACGGAGAATGCCATTCTCCTTGTATTTTGACCTAGGGAATGAGCATTCTCCGTCTTACTGACGCGGAGAATGGCATTCTCCGTTTTAAAACACGCGGAGAATGATTATTCTCCTTGTATTTTTGACTTATAAATGGCCATTCTCCGTGTATCTAAAACGGAGAATGATTATTCTCCGTGTTAAAACACACGGAGAATGGTCATTCAATACATTATAAAGTCAGAGAGTATAAAGGAGAATAAGTTCTTATGCTGTTAATATATATGTGAAACATCAAATATGCAGAATTCAAACTATTACCATTGATATCAAAAAATGTAAGATATGTATTCAAAAAACAATTTCCAGTTATATAAAAGAAGGAATATATGTGTATGTATTAACGAGGGGGCGCTGCCCCCTTGACCACCGTAGCAGCATGTGGAGGCAGAGGACAAGTGCTGCGATTGTGATTGCATAATTCAAAACAATTCTGGCACCTTATCTTTCTCTTCTCTTTTCCCTTGTTCTCATATTTGCTCTTGTAACGGTCCGCTTTTGGTCGTCCAGGACCCCGTTTCGGAACAGGGGGTAGAACAACATCAGTGGAATTATTTTCAAACTGTTTTTCGCAATCTGGAACTGGACGAATGGAACATGAATATAACTTCTGGTAATAATCTGATGTCCAATACTGCTCCACAAAGTCGTAAACAGATTTATCTGAACCAACTCTGATGTATTGTATTGCATGGATGCATGGGAATCCATATACCTTCCATCTACGACAACTACAATGACAATCAAGAAGATTCACCATATGGGAGGAAGTATCTGCGATCACCTCAAATTCGAAATCACCGGACCGATATACCCTATAACACATGCCATCATCTGTAAGCTGCTTCAGCATATCCTCAGCGTATGGAGTCAATTTGCTATTCAAACCAATTGCATCCTTGTGGCGATCCGAAATCATCTTCATCATCTTCACACGGATGACATTTACAATTGCTGATATAGGCAATTTTTTCTCAGCCTTTATCCATGCATTGAATGACTCTGCACAACTAGAAGCAACCTCACCGTATCTACATCCCGGGAAGAATGCGTTTGACCAGTGTTCAGGTTTTTGTTTATTCATCCAATTCACAACATGACCACAATTCAGATCATAAATCTTCTTGATTGCTTGTCTATACCCACCTTTATACAGAAAAACAAATAAGTAATAAAAAATTAGGTCAATTCACAAAATTATGAAAAAATAAGTGCATTCTCATAAGGATAATAGTCATTCTCCGTTCAAAAGCTAACGGAGAATGATATTCTCCGTTCTATGCAAGACGGAGAATAGTCATTCTCCGTTCAAAAGCTAACGTAGAATGACATTCTCCGTTCTATGCAGGACGGAGAATGGCCATTCTCCGTTTTAAAACACACGGAGAATGACTATTCTCTGTCTTACTGACGCGGAGAATGGTCATTTTCCTTGTTAAATTAATGGTAAATGCATAGAAAATGTGCATATATCTGTCTCATTAACACACCTGGAGTTAGAGCATATACTGCTTGCCTCCAAGCTTCAAGTACATGCGGATACACTCTTTCATTTCCTTTCTCTTTCAGCGGTATGTTATTCTTTATGTGATAATAGCAATAGCTATGATAATCATTAGGAAACACTTTAGGGACTTCATAAACTAGACCGGTGCCTTGATCCGAAAGAAAAACAATACGCCTACTACATCCATCAACATTCTTTAGATTTCTAAGGAACCATTCCCAATTGTCGCCATCTTCGCCTGAGACTATACCGTATGCAATAGGGTAGAACTGTTGGTTACCATTCTTCGCTGTAGCAGACATTAAACATCCTCTAAACCTCCCTGTAAGGAAAGTGGCATCCAAATATAGCATCGGACGACAATATTGAAAGCCTTCTACGCAAGCCCCATATGAAAGAAAAAGCCGCTCAAACCTCATTGATGAATCATCTTTCTGGAAGTCGATAACGGAACCATTATTGGTTTCCTTTACCTTGTTCACATACCAACACAAGTCACTGTAAGATCTAACATCATCTCCGTACATTTCCTGGTGCACCAGCCTAATTCCGTGGTATGCCTGTCCATATGTAACAGATAAGCCGTAGTCGACCTTGAAATCATCGACAACAGATTTTGCGGACTTTTTAGGATGCATCCGAACAATGTCACTAACCAAACTTTTCACAAACTTTGCTGGAACAACCAGATTACCTTTATCCATATAGCCAGCTCCACAATTATGTTCTCCCACATACCTCCTCACCTCAAAAATTTGATTATCTTTCGAAATAGATATAGCATGGAAGCTCCACAAACAAGCATGTGTCTTGTAATTCTTGCAACAAACAGTATACCTCCCCGGCTCAGATTTCAAAATGTGGAATGGATGACGAGATTCAAAACATACCTTTCTAACAGCATTCTTAACTTCTTCAACACCATTTAGAAAAATCTGACCAACACCAGTAATTGATCCAGGCCACATATCCGATTTCCTCTTCTTCACTGTCTCAGTTGAGCCCTCATAAAATTGTACTACTCGTTTGTCCTTTACAGTAGGAGAACATCTACTCAAAGAACTAGAAGAGGAAGACGAAGGTCTCATGTGAAAGCTTTGACAAGGAAAAGATGTTGATGAAGAACATGGAGAGTGTATTTGCTCCACATATAGATCAAAACTCACATCATGAGTACCGTTAAAACCACCAACCAATGAGCGAAGCCAAAAATCACTTTCAACATACAGTTCAGTCCCATCAGAGTGCAAAAACCTGAAACGGAAGGAAAGTGGATCCAAAGAAGTCCATCGATCGCACACTTTATTCTTTAAAAAATCCACGGTACTTTCATGTGTGACACGGCAGGAAACTATGTCTCCCTTGAAACAAATGTTAACTAAACAACTTGATTCCATATCTTCCCCCCCTGATAACATAAAAACATAAGAGGCCACAAATAGAACAATAAAATTCTCATCTAATAATGATTATTCTCCGTCTAAAATAACGGAGAATAAATATCCTCAGTTGGAACTAACTTATAAAGATCATTATCCGTCTAAAGTAAAACGGAGAATGTCATTCTCCGTCCTAACTAAGACGGATAATGTCATTCTCCGTTCAAATTAAGACGGAGAATGGCATTCTTCGTCCTAATTAAGACGGAGAATGGCATTCTCCGTCCTAAAAACATACGGATAATGATCTTTATAAGAAGTAATTGTCATTCTCCTTTAAAATATAACGGAGAATGCTATTCGCATAAAATAACAAGATTAAATATCTCACTAACATTTTCTAAGTTAATAATCTTCATAACAAAATCAAATTCAGTATAAATTTCGAGATATACAAAGCTGATGGATGAATTTCTACAGATCTGAACTCTCACCTTGTTTTAAGATCTATAAAAAGAAAAGAAGAAGATCTTCTATCCACAATTGACCTAATCGCCGGAAACCACGAAGATGATGTTGATGATGATGATGATCGATGATGATGAAGGATGATCGACGTTCGACTGACGAAAACCACAGTGAACTACGAACGATTCTGCGATCTCTAATAAAGATTATATCAATGGATTTCAAATTTCTCGTGAAGAAGAAGAAGAATACGAATTTCTCAATCCAAATCTGAGTTTGCGAATTCATAATTATATATAGATGTCCAAATTTACGCGAAGGGGTGTTTTTGGAATTATGATAATGGCAAATTTTGTAAATACATAGCAACTAGAGAGAATCTTGAAATATTTAACGTGTAAAAACTTAATTCTGGGCATTTCATAAAAATAATCCAGCGGGTGGGCATTTCATAAAAGCCCACCCCGAAATTGGGCTTCTCAGCAATTTCCAGATTCGTTATTGTCAATTGGACACCTAACTACGTTATTACAATCTTGGGTTGTTTGGATCATTGAAAATCATGGGAAGTGTGCAACATGGATGGTGTAATGTCTCGTTATGTATGCTGATTTGTTGGCTCAAAATACTAGTTGGACTTTGATTCATACGGAAAAATCATTTTAGATATCATGCGATCATGACGAAAATACATTTCATAAATGGTGGGTGATTTTGATCTTTCTCTCGTGTACATTTACACTTTAATAAATAAAAAAATTTCTTAGTCTTTGTTTGTATGTTCCATAAGATTGTTAATGCTAAATAAAAGAACGAATATCAAAGAGAGTAATATTATTGTTGCTAACCTGTTTCATAGAAATATATTTTTTTATCGGTAAATTGTTATAAAGAAATAGAGTGAAAAAGATTTGGGACCGTTCGATCGTCAATGTATAAATTCATGGATTGGAAAATAAACAATTATATAAATTCCTGGATTATAAATAATGGAATGAGAAATGCTATACGTACCTCCAATTTATCCCTCCAATTTTTCCCTCCTTACGTGGCAGCCTATGTGGCAGTCCATGTGGCATGAAGGTTAAATGAGTTGTCCTCATTTCCTTTTTTACTATCATCCAAGATTGGAATCCTCACATTTCCTTTTTATTGTCATCCAAAATTGGAACTCATTTAACATATTCCCTATTTTCTCTCCAAAAAAAAGAAGAACCATGCTCATTCCCTATTCTTCTTCTCATCTCACGATTGAAGTCTACTTCCTGTTGGACCTCGCCGGAAAGGGATTCAGGTTGCCGGAAAAGCTCGACGGAAAATGGTACACTCTCTTTCTCTCCCAGAAAATGGTACACACGCACAAAACAGTTACTGAGCATGGTTCTTTTTTTTTGAGAGAGAGAATAGGGAATATGTTAAATGAGTTCCAATTTTGGATGACAATAAAAAGGAAATGTGAGGATTCCAATCTTGGATGATAGTAAAAAATGAAATGAGAGCAACTCATTTAACCTTCATGCCACATGGACTGCCACATAGGCTGCCACGTAAGGAGGGACAAATTGGAGGGATAAATTGGAGGTACGTATAGCATTTCTCTAATGGAATTATGAGATATGACTCGAGGAATGTGAAAGTACAAAAGAGAATGTATTGCATAGTTATTCCAAGTTTATGTTCTCATGCATGTTATGTCTTAGTAGTTAAGTTGCATATGCATGTGTGGTCATAGACAACTTGTTGAAAGATTTAGTTCATCAAACAGTATCCGAGATATCGAAACCGATTCAGTCTAGTAGAAGCATGGATAATTGGTGCTAACGTAAGCACAAGTAGTTTGAGACCTTTGGTGGGGCTCGCTACCTGCACTATAAGAATCATCGTCTTGCCAAGAATAGTTCGCAATGATGTGTCACCAGTGACCTTCATATAATTTGACCACATGCTAATGATGATTATTTGCAGGCCTAACAAGCTGATACAATGACGAAATCATGACATATTTATATATATTATGAATGATAGTAAATAATAATGGGGCAAACTGATGTCACATTTGTATATTATGTATGTACATTTGTTTTCAAGGACAGCCGACGGTAGCCTTGGATAAGTTCATTGTGTCATTGGTACATTTATGTTTACGAATTGTTAAATGATTCTAGAGAAAGTAGAAAGACCATATAATAATTTTACATATTCTTACATGATTACTGTGTTGGTTTAGGTGAGTTGAGTTGAGACCGCTCACTAGTGCATTTTCCAATGTGCTGACCCCCTTCACCACACGTGCGAAAAAGTTCTTTGGATATTTTGAGGCGTGGGAGCTCGTTTGGTAACTTGAAGCTGTAATGTTGAAAAATGTTATCTTCTTGTTTATGACGGACATAGTGTATGGAACATTATATATCTATTGTGTATGCGAGTTGTAAGACATGTAACATCGTTTATTGTAATAAGATATACTGTCCGCAGGCAAGTTGTTCTTTTGGCCTAAGAGCCATTGTAATTATGCTGGAGATTATCAATAAAGAGAATCGTTTTCATATATTTTGTGTCTATCAACTTTTTTTTATATTTCTGATGTAATGATTTTGTTTTTTAGATTATTTATCGACCGTGTTTGTTATTGTGTTGTACAAGTACAATTTAGATTTGTATGTCATCACGTCGAAACGATTTTGGTTTTGCAAAAAGATTGCTTCAAAGTGAACACCCTTCGCACCGGAGGAGTTACTTCAACGTGGACATCCTTAACGCTAAAATGTTGTTTCAGCATGAACACCCTTCGCGCTGGAGGGTTGCTTCAACGTGGACATCCTTAACGCTAAAATGTTGTTTCAACGTGGACATCCTTAACGCTAAAATGGAGGCGCTCTACGCCACGTCTGACAATATATTATGAGAACTTCGAAGATCGAGAGACTGAATCTTGGTCATTTTCTAGCGCCAATAATTATGCCCTTTAATATATAACAATATATAACTCCTTCAAATGGAAAGCTTCGCTTGGGAAGAAGAGTTCAAATGCCTCTGAGCGGCCATGTTATTTTTCGAGCCTATAGGGACGAGGATCAACACATTGGAGAATGCATTGACGAGTGATATCAACTCAACTCACCTAAACCAACACATTAATCATGTGAGAACATGTAAATTTATTATGTGATTTTTCTATTTTCTCTATAATCGTATGAAAAAATAATAATTTGACAATAATTTTACCATATCTCAAGTTCTCTTTCATGCAAAACAATAATAAAAATACAATATATATTTTTCGCAATACATTAGAGATCATATTTCTAAACCTCACATGTCCTTAATTCCGTCGCATCTTTAAATGTCGCAAGTCCTTCCTTGCATCAATAGATCGAATCTGTAAAATATTTGTCATTAGTATGTAGTCTAACTACGTGAAGTTCACTTGTGAACGCACCACCACCCGTGACTGTTCATTGGTGTCATGACCTGTTTTTGAATAATCGGATACGAGTATGTCGGCCTACACTTTCATGCTCCACTTTCGAATATTCGTGCGAGTACGTGAAAACGTCCAACTTACGCTACGATATCAATGATAGTACGTTGTATGTACCTTAACTATATAGTTATCCATCAAATATTAGTAAATATACATGAAGTAATCACAAATAAGAACCACTAGCTTCCTTCGGGGTTTAATTGATAATCTATTCTACTATATAATCTACTATATAATATAATATACTATCTACTATATCTACTATATAATGTGAAAAATAGACTTCACCGTAAAAATTATATTTAAAAAAATATCCTTCAATATATATACTAATTTTTAAAAAAATTAGATACAATAAATTTTACTGACAACCATTTAAAAGATGCGGAGAAATTAACATGTTAGAGCATCTCCAACCCTATTGTCTTGTTTTGTGTTGTGAATCCTATGTGGCATGGGACACAAGACAATGTCTTGTATAGGTGGCAAAAATATATTCACAAATGACAATGAGTTTAAAAGGTCATCTCCAATGCAAAAGTATTGAGAAGACAATACAAATTAATTTTTTACAACTTCCAAGACAACTTTTACTCTTCTACTTCTTTTTATAAATATTTTTATTCACAAATGATGATGTGGACACAAAGACATTGTGAAGTGCATTGTCTAGATCTAGACAACCAACTTCACATTGTCTTTGCCATGTCATTGCCATGTCAACTCCATATTTTTTTCACATTTGCACTGGAGAAGTACTTTTGGAAAAAATGGTTGTCATTCCTATGTGGCAACCATTTTTTTCAAACTCACGATAGGGTTGGAGATGCTCTTATGAAAATCAAAGAGTCGATGTATAATTTATGAATAGTAAGTTATTACTACGGATTTAGAAGGATTGAATTCATAACCTATATAATAAAAAATAGTACAATTAAACCAGCTCATTAATATCATCATTTAATCTTCCTAATTATAATTTATGAAGTAATAAATACATACAATGTACGCACCAACGTATATACTCGTTTCCGATAATTTCGGCAGATTAGAGGTCTTGTAAAACATTTAACAAAAGAAGAATAAGGATGCTGTCACCGCCCAATCACCGATAACGAGGTGATACCACTTGAAGCTCTGCCTAGAAATAATTGTGCACGTTGTAGAACGCACTGGCGGTGAGCTGACCGCCACCAGCTCACGAATAATAGGAATTTGGGCCGAATCCTCAACCGAATAATAATAAAAAAAAGAATAAATTCTGGACCATGACAGTTTTCTGCCGTTAGATCATGTGAGTAGTAGTTACAGAAAACCCCAGTTCATTACTTGTAATTGAATGTTCAAGCCAATTTGTTACTTGAAAGTATTTCAAAAAAATTAAAAAAATTATAATATAACTAATAAATATTTTTGAAGGTTAAGATAACCAACGTATGACTATTTTTTAAATTATCAATTTATTTAGAAGGGCTACAGTCCATCACTAACTGTGATGTACAATAGTGACTAGCAAACTCAAATCAAACTACCTCTTCTTGTTAGATAATCAAAATTAAACATGGTATTCAAAAAAAAAAAAATTAAACATAAAAAATACTTTTTTTCTCACAAGTTTAGCTTAAACATAATAAAATTGTTTCATGAGCTCACTAACAAGCTTGATTAGCAAAATAATGCTAAAAACTATATTTGACTCATGTTTAAAATACTTATTTCTTAAGATGTAGTTGCAGAAACATTTATAATTCAAAATTCTATAGCTAATTTGTATACAGTTATGCATAGCCAAATGTATTTTATATATTGTGTGTGGAATACATACATTTAGTTTGAGTTGACAAATTGAATAAATTGTGAGTTGCTCTCAAATTAGCCTCAAGCCTGCTGAAGCATTATAGTTTCGACAAGCTTTTGGAGGACGGGCTGAAATTGGATTGATGATACCAAACTCGAGTTCAAATTATACTATACTAGTATATATGCACGTATTTTATAGATTATTATTAGAAAGATTAAAAGACAATGTTATAATTATTCTAATATTCATTACGACTACTGAAGTAGATTAATTAAAGACACATATTTAATTATTCTTAATTTATTATTATATTATCTATTCTACTATATAATAGGAAAACTTAGATGGTAAAAGTTTTGAATTCCGAAAATACCCTTACATATTTATACTAATTAAAAATAGTTCATTAATTTTAATAAGGACAACTTAGTAATTAGGAAGACTACCCTTTGGTCTTTCTAAACTAATTAAGAAATATTAAAATACGTGCAAGACACGTACACATATGCTAGTTATATATAATGACTATTTAGGAACATCAAAGATATGTTTCTTAATTACCTAACTACCTCTATTCACTTTAATAAATTTTAATTCGTAAACATAAGTGTATACTTGAAAGAAAATGTAATTACCAATGAACCTTTTACATTATTCAAAGAATTTTAATAACGTGTTACCAAAATTACCCTTAAATTATAAAATAATATAAATTTTATTTTAAAAAATGGTAATAAATTGAGATAGTTTCATTAATCCATCTAAAAAATTCGGGTATATTGTAAATGCCTCCTTGGCAAAAGGATTTTTTTATTGTCCTATAGCTAGCTATAAATGAGTTTTGCAATTCTAAAGTTAATGGAACAGTAACACTCCCACAAACGGCGTAAGTATGAAACAAGTGAAAAAATGTAGTGGTTTGGTGCAAAAAGACTCGGCAGCTAATAAATAATTCCAACAGAGGTCGTCGGCGCCGTGAGGAGCGGAGGGGAGAGCGGGCAAGAGAGAGAGAGAGAGTGTAAAAAGGAAAAAAAAAAAAAAAAAGGAGAGAGAAAATCTAGGGTTTCCTATATCCCTCCTCTTTGCCCCCCAAAAGTGGAGATTTCTCTCGATTGAGAAGCCGGTGATCGTAAGTACTTCTCACCAACTTCTTCTCAATGCTCCATTCATCAGCTTCTATGTTGCAATGTGCATTTTTTCTTCTTCTGTCGATTCGAACGATTTGATCAGTGAACGAGTGTAATCTAGCTCGCCTCCTGTTGATTCTGACGATTTGATTCGAGGAGCAGCGTGATTTGGTGCGTTTTCCTGTTGATTTTGACGTTTTTGATCAGTGAACGAGTGTGATTCGCTGTGGTTTCTGCACATTTTCGTGGGATTTACTTTTTAGGGTTTAGATCGGCGTGCTTCGAGTCTACTAGTTGAGATCTGCATTCTCCAGTGCTAGTGAGCTCGGTCGATTTGTTTTCCAATTTTTTTGTCTCCATGTATATTTCACTTGATTTGGTTTCAGCAGTTAGGTTCATGGCTTGATTTTTGTGATTACCTGATTATTGTTTGATTTTGATTGTTTAGGTTTTCTTTACTTCACTATTTTGTTTTGATCGATTGGAATTATTATGATCTTGAAAGGAGTAGTGATGGCTAATACACTTGAATAATTTGATTTGTCTCATTGTTAGTTTGACCCCTTTGTTGGTAGTCTCATGTTCATTCGATTGTGACATGTTGTGAATTTCACTTGATCGATGTCTTTTTTGTAAACCTATGCTTATAGGCTTGGTCTTTGATTGCAAATTGAGCTTGTTGGTGAATATGGCAGTGCACCTGTCACTACTTCTTCACTCGTTCATCACTTTATTTTGTAACTTATTGGATTAGATGCTTGGGTTTAACTCATTACGAGATCCAAAAGTTATTGCTCTCTCAAAAATTGTCATAAAAACTTTGTCAAATCTTTTAAGAGGCTTTCTTATGCTTCATGGTTGACCCCGTTCTGATGGGAGAGGTCTTGGATTTAATTATGATGATGATGGTGAATAACTTTGGTTCTTGTGATGAGGTTAAAATTGGAAGAAAAGATCATCAGGTTATCGTGTATCCTGCCTAATGGTTGCCTATGATTGGCCTCTCAACGCCAAATCATAGTGTATTATCTCTCTCACACACACCTATGCACATGCAGACACACAAGCTATGTAGGAAAAGAGAGAATATAATTCTTTGATATATCATGATTCGGAGACCATACTTACAGGATGATCTCTATATACACAGATGTTAGGCTCATGCCACTAAAGCATGCATGCGTAAGTGGAATGCTGTATTCACATTATTGTTTACATGCAAAGCTATACTTCCAACTATAATTTGGAACTTTATCCTTTATATTTTTATTTTTGGTATCTTAATTCCTAGAATAAATATCCTTTTCTCAAGTTGGGATTATAATTTGTTTGATCTTTTTTCACATGGTACAGGTAACCAGTATACCTCAGTAATTGTTTTAGCTTTCAGATTAAACGGCTACTTGAAACATGTTTATCCAAATGCTATATTAAGTGGTTTTGACTATGCGATAGGTCCATGGGCTGCTTAATGATTAGATGAATTGCAATTTCACAACCACTGGAATTTTCAATTAATCAGCCACCCGAATTTTCGGATTGTGCAGCTGATTGCTCTATCAACTGTTTACACTTTCCTTTTTAACATTGGTTTATGCTGCGGCAACAGTTCTTTGCCTAAATTCTGTGATTTTATGGTTCCTAAAATATCATTATGTTTTCCGGTGTTTTATCAAATTTTTTTTAGGTTTGGAGAATCCAGTTGAAGACTCATTAGTACCTTTAGCAGTTATTTTTTGCTAAAATTGCTTGAATAGCCTTAAAGGTCCTATATGTATTGCACTTTCTAAAAGTCAAATGCTTAGTCAATGGCCAAAACAAATAGCAAGTTTTAAGGGTATAATTTTCAAGGTTATTCTCGAAATTAGGTATTTGTAGCTTAGAATGCGTCATTCTTTATTTTATTTAAGGTTGGAAATTCATTTTGAAACTCTGATTCAAGTGTGATGTCTACTAGACGACCAATTTGAATTGAAATATGAAAGAGTGATTTTTTGTATGCTATTCTAGAAATACGATGCAAGGAGTATGCAAAGGCAGCATGACTTAGATTGATGCCTTTCTTCCTACTATAGAAGGTTGGAATCTTTGCTGAGGATTTTGATCTGAAGTGTAGTTCACAACTCTTTCATATCTCAGAGCCAAAGATCAGCTTAATTGATTTTCTCTTGTCATCTTTTTGTTTTGACCAGTGGACTGCTGGATATGATGTTTTTGTAACTTTTTCTTGTTTGCATTGATGCAGTTTAATTTAAGTGGTCCCCAGGTACATTTCTATTTATCACAAAAATTATATTAACAATATAAGTATTTGTTGCACGGATACTCAGATACTCTTTCATAGGATGGTACCATGTTCGTATCGGTATCAAATATGTATCAGACACGATACTTTATGGACACTCACGTTGGATATTGCCCACCTATGCTTAGGTTCCAGAGGGATTGAAAGCACGGATGAAAGTGATTTAGTATGGTTATGATTATTGCGAACATAATTATTGCACACATAATTGAGATATGAGAAAGTGGGGGTAAAGCGTAAAAAAATCTCGCAAGATTGATGTCTTTTGCAAAAAAAGATTCGTAGTTTAAAACCCTATGATTTTTAATTTGGTTCAGTTTGTACCCAAATTGAACGATGACTTCAACAAATCGCCAATTTACCGTCAACAAGGCTTATTTGGGTTATTTACGCGGGAAAAAAACAATATATAAATATGGAAGAGAGTGGGAAGTTAAGTGAAACATTATAGAGAAAATGGAGAGAATGGTAAAATATCGGATGTTTTTATTCTTTTGAACCTATGTATAGAAGGATGGTAAGACTGTTGAAATCTTTACTGGTCATGTGCGGGAGTATTTTAGGTATTTCAAGCATTTTCCAAGTCAAAATTTGATTCTAACGTTGAAATTGCAACGACTAGTGGACGGAGGGGGTGATTTGATCAAAGTACCAAAAATGCGAGGATTTAATCGATCAAAAAATCTATTGAGTGTTTTTTTGGCAAAAAGTGTGAATCTTTCAAGGGATTTTTTTTCAGTTTACCCTGAGAAAGTGTTATTGTTTTTGCAGGACCCTTTGGTTTGGAACCTGTTAACTAAAGTAAGGCTAATTCTAAGGGCACTCCACATTTTACTTGGGGCTAGCCCTTACTAGGGGACATCCCATGAAAGTGGAACTTTTACTGGGGACAACCCGAATTTTACTTGGGGCTAGCCCACCCCCCCAAATTCTTTCTAACACTTCATTTCATCAATTTCTTTCTCTCTCTTCTATATTTCTAAAACCTAAACTCTATTTCTCTTCTCCATAACTCCAATCCCAAATTCCTAAATCCTAAATTCCTTCTTCATTCCTCCAATTCCAAGCAATGACACCCAAGCCCAAACCTTCATTACAATTTAGGTATGTTTTGACTTATTTTTGCTATATTTTCATTTTAAATTTATTGAATCTTTGGTAATTTTTAAAATAGTTTGATAAAATAGGTTGGAACGAATTTAGGGTTCATTTTTGTATTTTTCGAACACAACAAAACAATTTTTTTTGCATCAAATCCGAACCCTAGAACGAATTTAGGGTTCACGTTCTCCATTTTGGCCAACAGTCGGGCACAAAATGGACAGGACTGCAGGCAGTCGGTGTCACGTTCCGACCCGAAAAATCGCTCGTCCTTGCATCGATTTATCCGAATCATCGTCCTCGCTGGGACGTGATGCCGTACGAGTCTGGAGTTGCACTCGTACAAGACAAGATGACAAGTTCTCAAATGGTTATCTTTGATTTGATATTAGCAACAGAAGAAAACAGAGTATACGAAACAATTCTCTTTATTCAATATATGAACTGAGGTTACAAAGGCTTTCAATAGCCCAACTGAATTTGCCAGATTGGCTACAACACTCAAGTTCTCTCTTGCTCACAAAGGATTTTACTGTTCCATACATCATGCCTTCTATATTCCGGCCGCATCATCCTGTTGCAAGTCTGAGCGTCAATGCGGTCGCGGACCTCAATACGCTACGATAATCCATGCCTCAGCATGTTCAAGCAAAGCTCCGCCGCGAGCAATCCATTCCCTGCACCCTGCATGAAAGCTGGTGGGGGATCAGTACGTTCGTCCTCGCATGTACTGATGAAAAGACCCACTTTCTAAACCGGTAAAGCATGTTATCATGGCAAGCATGTTATTCTCCTTAGGGTCGATTTTATGACATATTCGAAAGCGGTAAAGCATGTTATTCAAATTGAATAGGCAAGCAGGCAAGCAATTTCGTGTTTGTTTCGTGGCACGACTTCTTACCAACATAGACGTACTCGTCCTTGCATCGACGCAAGATGAATACGTTCCATTCCTTCTCTGTCATGTTATAAGTGCTCTCTATGCAGAATCTATGGATGCAGGATACATACGTGCCTGCACTTTCAACCCATCGTTCCTTAACTATATGAAGGTCATTGGCGTATCCGTGCCAGAATGGACTAAAGGTTTCTCTTTTCTTTTCCTTTCTTTTCTTTCTTTTCTTTCTCAAATTGGGTTGCCCGGCGCCTCTCGTAGTTGGTTGCTATCCCAATTACGGAGACCTTCTGTTGCATACCATCATTTGCGGCTTTTCACATCTCACTAAGCGGTCGCTAATCGTCTTACGGATGTGCGCCCCTCAAACATTATATCCCTTCTAGGCCGAACGGTCCCGGTGCCCCGGCGCAACCCGTTCGAAGGGAATACCCATGCACGGAAGATTATCTCATCATTTCCTCAAGTCCATTCGACCATGCAACGCACTATTATTCAAACAACCAAACATAGTCTTGAGTCCGAGACTCAGACTTTATCATCTCGCATTTCCTCCATTAACTTTCTATGTTCTCACATTCCATACTTCGTTTCAATGTTCAATGGCATCATGTCTCAACTCAATGTTCGTCAACCGAACGACCCGAAGGTCCCAAACACTTTTCAAGGCATCATGTCATATCTGACAGTTCCGTCATCTTCATGCCACAACTGTTCTCTTCGCAACGAAGTCATCTTTTATGATTTTCGTGTACATAGGCACGCTTTGACACGATTGTTCTCATTTCTCCGAGTCGTGCATGCGATGCACGCCTCGATACCGTAATTCCATGTTCGTAGCCTTAACGTTCAATGTTCGTGGCTTGTACGCTAGGGCGCTCGCCTTCATAATTTTTCAATGTGCTAGCCTTTCTAACTCGTGCGCGAAGGCACGGAATGGCTCGTGCACGAAGGCACTCGCCGAATACAGTTATTTTATGTTCTTGTGGCTTGGGCACCGAGGCGCTCGCCTTTGCGATATCCAATCTTCCATAGCGACTCGTGCATTTGATGCACGTTTCATTTCAATTGTTCTAACTAGTGTTCGACATTCACTATGATTTATCTTCCGATCGGACCATGTCCGTGGCGTCGATAGGTTAACTTAGCATACAATGATACATTTTTACTTGGACATAAAGGAGTAAAAAGAAGAGTCAGTCCTCCCACCTTAAGCCGATACGCCTTGTTGTTTGCCGAGCCGATGCGGCTCGATTTCATAACTTTGCTGCATGGCCAAATCTTCTGACTTAGCCATTCAAGCACTTCTTGTTTCATTGAACTACTTGATCGATTCCGGCCTACTGTGCCCAAGTCCTAGCCCATTGCGAGGCGGTGATTTGGTTTTACGGACCCGTTGCGAATGAGGCAAAATGTCGACCTCTAATATTTCAGCGTAAACGGATAGCCTGCACATGAAACCAACTAAAATCAATACTTGCATCGATTCGGACCTGCGCCTTGGGTCGATTTGATTTCTTAGAATCTTCGAACCGACTCAATGTACTTATCCTTCGGGGCAATGCAGCGCTTCGCATTGATTTAACTCGATGCATTCTTTGGGACAATGCAACTCTTCGCATCAACTTAGTTCGATGCATTGCTCGGGACAACGTAACTCTCGTATCGATTCGCATCGATACATTTCATTCGATCAACGCGACTCTTTGAGTCAACGTCTCAGCGTAATGCACCGTGCGGAGCGGGACATTACAGAATATACCACTCAAACAAGGTTCGTCCTCAAACCGAAACCAACACTCAATTCCAAGTGTTTCTCAACATCGTTTCACGATCTCATCCAACTATCATTGTTCCGTTTCAAACACTCGTGCAAGCTTTCATTAACTTTTAGTCTTTCCTGCAGCTCAATTTGAATTTAGTGTACAACTTGATTTGGATCGTACACCTATTCAAGGCGTCCCCAAAATATGTGTATTTCAGCCAAGCCCAGTGGTAGAAAATTGGAACAAAGCTGACAGATAAATTTCAATCCCATGCTTGCCATCTCGTACTCCCGATCGGACTTATCTTTAGCAACTGTTCTCAAAATTTTATCGCATACGTATATTCGATACATACATGATTCATTCAATAAGGTCACTGCACGCGACGCGATTCAAAATCGCATTTCTCGTTTCGTATGGACCATCAATTTTATGAGTCGCGTCGAGCCGTCGCGCATCCGATCGCAATGATCCTCCTCAACGCCTTGCGTTCGAAATCGCTGTCCAACTATTTTCGAAGTCTGGCTATGCAACTCATCTTGATACGATTTCCTTTGTTGACTTGCAAATGCATTAACATTCAGGACTACGTCCGCTAGGTTACTTACCTAGACACCGTGCTTAAATTCTCCCGACGCAACTTTAAATTGACATTGCACAAAGGCCACAATCTATCCGACATAAAAGTTTACATCGAGGCGACGGTGCTCAAGGCAATAATCGTTTTGACTCAAAGTCTCTACGATGCATCTTAGGTTCGATTCCTAATGAGTAGGAATTTACTAGCAAAATTTTCAACTTATCCGTCTCGTAATATCGAATATAAGTTAGATTCACGCAAGCTCAATTGCAAGGTGAATCCAAATCTAACGACATAACTCGTAAGTCATTCTCTTACCACTCGCGCTCGTGCATAGCACGATTCTCAAAATCGCCTAGACTTATCATTAACATGCACCACATCATATTTGTTATCGATGCAATTTCATATACAATATCGCATGGGTCATATTACAGTCTGCAACATTCAATTTGATTTGGCGGTCAAGTCTTTTAGGGTCAGCTGTCCCGAAGCTACGCTCGATAATTGTGGATCATTAACGAAGGACAGTTACTACGAACCGTGCTATATCTTATTTTGGAGCCAAATCACGTTCCGACGATTTCTATACGACTACCCAATTTCGGACAAAACCATTTCTATCGGCGCAACTGATGCGCAACTATCCTCCGAGTAAAGTCATGCACTACCGTCGATGATTCCGAAATTCACAAAACATCTACTCGTATTGAGTTCGAGTCTATCTTCCCACGATCGACACCCGAGATGCTATACGCATCAAAACAATCGTCGCTAACTTTACGGTCTCGTCCTGATCTATCACAAAGTTTACGATCAACCAGTTCGATACTTCCATATTACTATTCCAAAATCTTGATATCGTAGGCCCGTTCTGTTTTGTGTTCTCACATCGTGCTTACGTTTCCTTTCGTATCGATTTCGATAGGTCGTATCAATTTCGATAACACGAGGGTCAACTTTGAATCCGCATCAACGTCGACTTTAGTTCGTATTGCATACATCCAAGTTCACTACAAACTTTTCCATACGCATCAACTCGTTTTCCGTTTTCATCGCATCCCGCTATACTTTGATCGCGTAACCGAGTTACCGATTATCCAATATCGAACCCTCGAGTTATACGATCACGTCCTCTAAGTTTTTGCGTGTTTCAGTCGTACTCAAATGAGTTTCGCCGTAACGTAACAAACTATCTCTTAGGCACTATTTACCCGCATCAACCAACTCTTCACCGAAGTCACACATCGTGCGATCCGATTATAATTCACCTCATCCAACATTTCTATCGAGATCGCAAGTCGTGCGACTCGTTTGTAAGTTCAAGTTTTTCTTTCCCGTCGATCCGATTATTGCTTCAAGGCATAATCGTTTTGCTAGTCTCGATCGTTCGATCGACTTATAAATTTTCGTCCGACGTATCATTCATTGATACGAGTACCCGCCGTATCGTTCCAACCAATTTTCGAAGAGCACTTGCATCAACATACCGTCATACAAATTTTCAATCGAGTCTCGGTACTCTCCCGTCTGTTGCGGACAATCCTTCCGCAAATTACACATTGTGTCGATGGAATCCATCACACAAGTGATATTGCATATACCACTCAGAATCGAGTCATTCATTGCATAGGTGGTATCATATACCACTCAGAAATCAAGTTATTTCCCTCGCATCATACTCGGTATGAACCAACAATCTCTTCCGACTTACGGTTTTCGCAGTGATCGTGCTTGATCACAACTGTAACTTTGATTAATCAAAATCCGACACAATTCGGCTAATGTGTACATTCGCCAATACAAGTTCAAGTTCGGTGCGCTGCCGAACGATTCGTTTCTATCGATTTATGACTTTTTGTTTCCATCCGTTGCACCGCGTGCAACGATTCATTTTCGATATCCGTTGCACTCCGTGCAGCGATTTTACTTTGACACACATTGCACCACGTACAACGATTTTACTTCCGACACGTATTGCACAACGTGCAACATTTTTCTTTCTGATATGCATTGCACTTTGTGTAATGATTTATTTCCGATAACCATTGCATCTCGTGCAAGTATTTATCTGTGACATTCAAAGCCAATGCTCGAATCCGTTCAACACATTCGATATCTACTTTTATTATTCTTGCACGCATCATTCACACTTTAACTCATTGCAATTTGATACAACAACATTTTATTTCACTCGTTACACTTCATGCAACTTTTTATTTCTCTCGTTGCACTTCATGCAACATTTCATTTCCTATTCAACTTTGTTGCATTGCAACATCGAACATCTCATTTCACATTTTTCAACTTGTTGCACTTGCAGCAACAAATATCTCAATTCACATCTCACGATGTGTTGCACTTGCAGCAACAAATATCTCAATTCACATCTCACGATGTGTTGCACTTGCAGCAACAAATATTTCACGGCTCGTTGCACTCAATGCAATAAATCTTTCGCGACTTTCTTAGCAAACATCATGTAATTTCCAAAACACATGTGACAAAATTACACAATTTGTATTAGACATTGTATGGAACATCCAGTGCGGCATCGAGTAGAGTCAAGAGTGATTTGATTGGTGGTGGGAAACTCTTGGAATTGAAACGAAACAAGCGTCCTGAGGAAATTGAGCCTAGAGCTCTTATACCAATTTGTTGCGCCCCGACCCGGAAAATCGTTCGTCCTCGTATCGATTTATCCGAATCATTGTCCTCGCTGGGGCGTGATGCCGTACGAGTCTGGAGTTGCACTCGTACAAGACAAGATGACAAGTTCTCAAATGGTTATCTTTGATTTGATATTAGCAACAGAAGAAAACAGAGTATACGAAATAATTCTCTTTATTCAATATATGAACTGAGGTTACAAAGGCTTTCAATAGCCTAACTGAATATGCCAGATTGGCTATAACACTCAAGTTCTCTCTTGTCCACAAATGATTTCACCGTTCTATACATCATGCCTTCTATATCCCGGCCGTATCATCCTGTTGCAAGTCCCAGCGTCAATGCGGTCGCAGACCTCAATACGCTACGTCAATCCATGCCTCAGCGTGTTCAAGCAAAGCTTCGCCGCGAGCAATCCATTCCCTGCACCCTGCATGAAAGCTGGTGGGGGATCGGTACGTTCGTCCTCGCATGTACTGATCAAAAGATCCACTTTCTAAACCGATATTTAGTATTTATGTTGAATCATGCAACTTAGCTTATGATTTTGCTATATTCTCCTTAGGGTCGATTTCATGGCATATTCGAAAGCAGTAAAGCATGTTATCATGGCAAGCATGTTATTCGAATTGAATAGGCAAGCAGGCAAGCAATCTCGTGTTTGTTTCGTGGCGCGACTTCTTACCAACATAGACGCACTCGCCCTTGCACCGACGCAAGGTGAATACGTCCCATTCCTTTTCTGTCATGTTATAAGTGCTCTCTATCTATGTTGTCACAGGCGACGCCTAGACGCGCCTAGGCGGCCAGGTCAGGAGAATGACGTATCGATTCGAGGAATTAAACACAGGTTCAGTTGATTGGCGCTTAGGCGGACACCTAGGATCGACCAGAGGATGTGTTGCGGGCGCCTAGGCGGAAGGCTTTACAAGTATCACTGCATACATGCATTACATCATATTATTTACATTCTTAAATCTAATATATCGTGAATTATGATATGATATCAGTCACTAGTATATAGTTTTTTGCAACATGTACAAGTATACAAGATCCTGGGGTCACTGGGCTTCTGCTGGTAGTGCACATGTTGCTACTGCCTGCTTGGATTATGCTGGAGCCTGGAAGTGCACCTGCTGCTGCTGCATGCAGGTTGCTGAAGGAAAAATCTGGACGGACGCCTAGGCGTGCCTAGGCGAGGCGGGTGGCTTCTCGCCTCGCCTAACGTCTAATACAACATAGCTCTCTATGTAGGATCTATGTTTGCAGGATACATACGTGCCTGCACTTTCAATCCATCGTTCCTTAACTATATGAAGGTCATTGGCGTATCCGCGCCAGAATGGACCAAAGGTTTCTCTTTTCTTTTCTTTCTTTTTTTTTCTCAAATTGGGTAGCCCGGCGCCTCTCGTAGTGGGTTTCTATCCCAATTACGGAGGCCTTCTGTTGCATACCATCATTTGCGGCTTTTCACATCTTGCTAAGCGGTTGCTAATCGTCTTACGGATGTGCGTCCCTCAAAGATTATATCCCTCCTAGGCCGAACGGTTCCGGTGCCCCGGCGCAACCCGTTCGAAGGGAACACCCGTGCACGGGAGATTATCTCATCATTTTCTCAAGTCCATTCGACTATGCAACGCACTATTATTCAAACAACCAAACATAGTCTTGAGTCCGAGACTCAGACTTTATCATCTCGCATTTCTCCCATTAACTTTCTATCATTCTATGTTCTCACATTCCATACTTCGTTTCAATGTTCAATGACATCATGCCTCAACTCAATGTTCGTCAACCGAACGACCCGAAGGTCCCGAACACTTTTCGAGGCATCATGTCATATCTGACAGTTCCGTCACCTTCATGCCACAACTGTTCTCTTCGCAACGAAGCCATCTTTTATGATTCTCGTGCACGTAGGCACACTTTGACACGATTGTTCTCATTTCTCCGAGTCGTGCATGCGATGCACGCTTCGATACCGTAATTCTATGTTCTTAGCCTTAATGTTCAATGTTCGTGGCTTGCACGCTAGGGCGCTCGCCTTCATAATCTTTCAATGTACTAGCCTAACTCGTGCGCGAAGGTACGGAATGGCTCGTGCACGAAGGCACTCGCCGAATATAGTTATCCCATATTCTTGTGGCTTGCGCACCGAGGCATTCGTCGTTGCGATATCCAATGTTCCATAGCGACTCGTGCATTTGATGCACGTTTTATTTCAATTGTTATAACTAGTGTTCGACACACACTATGATTTATCTTCCGATCGGACCACGCCCGTGGCGTCGATAGGTTAACTTACCATATTCACCAATGCAACATATAGGGCATTTTTGGGGGAAGAGGTCCCGGAGCTCCCACAGTAACGGGCCCTGGCATGTTAGGGTTCAACAACTTAGGATGTCCGACACCAGCTTAGTACGCCATGTAGTCGTCGCTGCAGTCGGCTATCTCAACCACCGGTTGTCTTTCAGATTTCCCAAGCATGCCGTTGCTACTCGGAGTAGAAGTCCGTAACCCAGTCAAGTTCGGCCGGCTTATAATTCAAAGGTTTCGTCCCGTCCGGAGGCTCTAGTAACTTTAATGTACGCTTTGGCACAGTTTGTACGAAGCAAAATTGACGAAGGACTCTATCAGGCATGTAAGGCTCCGTGATTTCATAGCATGTGATCATACCATAAAATAAGTTACTGGTTGCATTGGACGACTACTCCCTCGTAAATTTCGGTATGGGTGCCAAACTATCTGTAAGAAAAGTAAATTGTGCGTGCATAGCAAGGTTATAAACGGCGGTAGGCGGTTGTGCGGCGGAGAGAGTCCGCCTACCGCCTAGGCGGTCGATACATTTTGAATACTTTTAACTATTTTGCCAATTTTTTGTGTGCATAACATGCATATTTTAAGGGTGTTCCATAACTAAGTTGTAGAACGAAGATTTATAGAGTTTTAGTTTTGTAAAAGTGAACCATAGGCCCATAAAAAAAAAAAAACCTTTTTAGCCAAAATATTTTGTTAAGTATTGCTCCGTCTAGGCGCCGCCTACGCCGCGTCACCTCCGCCTATGCCGCCAACCTCCGTTGGCCGCCTACTCCACCGCCTACCGAAAAGCGGTGCGGAGAGGGACCGCCTACCGCCTAGGCGGACGCCATTTAGAACAATGGTGCATAGCTTAATTTAGTAAATCGTCGTGACCAAAAAAATCCAACAAGAAATATGCTAACTACGCTACCTACTTACCTCTTCTGACACCAAATTATCAATTACATTGCGAATGGTTGCCAATGTTTGATAATTTTTAGTTTCAGCCCTAGGTGGCCTCCATCGGCACATTCTAGGAAGGTGCTCGCTATAGTTTTCATTCTCCTCATCCCGCTTCAGCATCGGAAAGTGCTCGTATATCCATGCCTATACAATTTTTAAAAGAATAGTCAACAATTTAACAACGAAATTTCGTATATGAGATTAACCTCGAAGAAATTTTCTTACATGGAGTAGAGTCTGGTATCCTGCGATTGTCTTAGTACTGACACGGGATGCTGCACCAAGCTCGCGGTAAAGATTTGCTAGTATACCGCTTCCCTAAGATATATCTTCCACGTCATCCACGTCGAATAAATTCATAATATACCTCGCATGAATCGAGGTTCCGGACTTGTCCAGAATGCCGACGGATCCTAGTATGAAAAAGATGTACGCACGGGCCACACTGTCAACGTTATCATCATCGGCCTCCGTCTTTCTAAAAGTCTCTTCCAAATATGACAAAGGAAGTCCGTAGAACTTCTTGAAGTCTTGAAGGGTTGTAAAACTTGTAACATCAACCCCAAGATTCTCTGACACAAACTGGACGATATTGTCGTACCAGTCAGGAGATTTCTCATGGAAGAGTTCTTTCGTCATGACCCGACCAGTAACAATGAGGTCCAATATATGATGGACGTCGTTAAGTGTAATCGTCATCTCCCCTGCTTGGAGATGAAAAGTGTTGGTCTCTGGATGCCATCTCTCCACGAAGGCTGATATGAGAGCATTGTCCATCGTCTTGTAGGCGTATCGGGCCAAATTTTGCAAGCCGGTAGGAGTGATCTTGTCCTTGACGGTGTCCCCTAATGTGTCAAACTGCCAGTCCCCGGACTTCTTTCCGTGGCTCACGGTCCTAAGCATACGAAAGCTCCTCCGTATGTCGGACAACAAAATTAAATTATATATATATATATATATATATATATATATATATATATATAGTAGACTAAATGAAAGCTTAAATTTTCATAACTTAATGCATATACCGAGTCCTTCCATATTTGATATGTAATGTGGTTGTCAAACGACAACAACATTGAGCAACCTTCTGGACGAACATGCTGTTGAGAAGACCCGGAACCATCATCTGTGCGGCTTCGGCCAATAGGCTCGCCGTCATCGGAAGAAGACGAAGGACTAGGAGGAGCTGCTCCTTCGACCGAGTGTGGCGAGCCGGTGTCTTCGACCGAGACTGGCCAGTCGGTGCAGTGACTTCTCTTTCTAGAAGGGGTTCGGCAATTCTGATTGGTCTCTTAAGCGGACGGGCCGCATTGCGTTCCTTGCACGCCGACGCGGTAGATCGTTTTCTTTTGGCAGCGGCTGCATGACGGAACAATAAAATAAAATGTAGGAGGGTAAGGACTCTCAGAAAATAAAACAGTAACACACAAATTGGCAAGGACTGCAGGATAGCAAGCAGTCCCAAGACTATGTAGGACTGCATGCAGTCCTAGTTTTATTCAGGACTGCAGTCCTGCTAGCAGTCCCTCTTTAATTTAGGACTGCAAGCAGTCCAAATATATTACAGGATTGCCCGACTGCCTGCAGTCCTGTCCATTTCGTGCCCGATTGTTGGCCAAAACGGAGAACGTGAACCCTAAATTCGTTCTAGGGTTCGGATTTGATGCCAAAAAAATGTTTCGTTGTGTTCGAAAAATAAAAAAATGAACCCTAAATTCGATATAACCTATTTTATCAAACTATTTTGAGAATTACCAAAGATTCAATAGATTTAAAACGAAAATATAGCAAAAATATGTCAAAACATATCTAGATTGTGACGAAGGTTTGGGCTTGGGTGCCATTGCTTGGAATTGGAGGAATGAAGAAGGAATTTAGGGTTTAGGAATTTGGGATTGGAGTTATGGAGAAGAGAAATAGGGTTTAGGTTTTAGGAATATAGAAGAGAGAAAGAAATTGATGAAATGAAGTGTTAGAAAGGGTTTGGGGTGGGGAATGGGCTAGCCCCAAGTAAAATTCAGTTGTCCCCAGTAAAAGTTCCACTTTCATGGGCTGTCCCCTAGTAAGGGCTAGCTCCAAATAAAATGTGGAATGCCCTTAGAATTAGCCTAAAGTAAACATGCATAAATATAGATATTATTAAGATCAAATTGACAAAATAATTAGATGTATTTTCATGTGTTTATAAAATCATATCCTTGTTGTACCCGCGTCCTAAGTATTTCCATATTTTGAATATGTATTGTGTTTGTGTCCATATCCGAATCTGATCTGTGTCCGTATCTTAATACATTTATGTGTCTATGCAACCTAGATATTTGTATTATCTTTCTATGGCTTAACATATTATGCTAGGTGTATTTAATTTATTCTTGTTAACTTTCTAATATACATGTGCAGAATAATTAATCATATTGACTGACCCTTTTTTGTTTAGGTGGGTAAAGACTAACTTTCAAACTTATAAACCTTCTGCCTAGACTGGATGATAATACTGTGGAATGATTCATAATATTCTATATGCACACATATATGTGAGATCCTTTCCCTCACATTAACTACCGAGTTTATTCCTAGTAAAAAAAAGCTGTGTATATTGTTGACAAAAGGGCTGAAAGGAGAACATTGTTTTGACCGTGTGGTGAATTGATGATTTTTTCTACAGAATGTTGGGCATTAGTTAGAGAGATAAAGTTAGATTTAGAATAGAAAAAATATCCGAACTACTGTTTCATTTCTTATTTTTATACTATTTTTTCTGATTCTTTGGGGAACAATCAGACCATACATAGTACATGGGAAGAAATGCGAGTAAATTAGCTTTTAGTAATTGTGATCCCAAATGGAAGTATATAAGGCTGGGTTTGGGATTGCTTATCATGGCTGCTTCTGCTTATCTTTTTGAAAACCAGTCCCAAAAGCTGTTTGGTAACAGCAGCTTATCAATTTCTTTGAAAAAGTTCAATTTTGGGGCACTTTTGACGGCAGGTGGGAGGCTGCTGTCAAAAGCTGCTTCTGTTTATGCTGTTTTAAAAAGCAGCAACAATCTCGAACGAGCCCCAAGTAGTGCTAGCAGACATAAACTTGTTTGTCACACAAATTTAGACGCCAATTTGGAACTGTGCATGTCACAGCACAGTTGCAGCAACTTTTGGTTAAACTAAAAAATAAATATATTTTGGCAGTTTGCATGTGTTTTAACATTTAAATTTCTATACTTACCTTTTATTTTTATTCTCTATATTTGTAGAGACTATTATATATTTCTGTTTATGCTTATGTAGCTCAATGGGGAAGGAAGTTATAGATATGTGCTCTGATGAGGATTCAGATTGTGTTCTTGTTAATTCAGCCTCTGATAACCCTGAAAGACTTGAGGATCATACTTTTAAGACTTCTGAGCTTTCTGGGTCAGATGATGAAACTTGCGGCAATTCAGATAGGCCTATTATCCCCATAAACGTAGAATTAGTAAAGCGTGATGTGAAGGAAGACAAGTTAGCCTACCCAATGGAGATCTCTATCTGTGGGGATGATAATTCACTAAAGGAAAAAGGAATGCCTTCCATTAAAAACTTGAATCTAGATGCTAATGCATCAGGGAAGAAAAAGGGGAGCAGTGGACTGCAGAATCCGATAAATAGCAAAAACGTGAACCCTGCAAAATTGGCTACAAAATCTGCTAATGTCGGAAATTTGAGATCTGGCTATACTGTTCCTCAACCATTTGCGCTTGCAACTGACAAGCGTGCTTCAGGTGGAAATGGAAATCGTTCTCTGGTTCCTAAAGTTGTTGGTAACGGGAACAGAAATGCAAATGCTAACAGTTTATCGTCGCAGAACACGAAGAAGGCACAGGTAGTTCTCCTAGCTCGTCTTTTCTCCAGGTTTATATTCCATTATGGTGTCATTCCTCATCTTTGATATTTTATATTTTATTTAAGGAGAAAACCTATGAATCTCAGACACAAATATATCACAATATGGATGCTAAAGGGCAATAGGTAAAATGCTAGAGAGGGCTCAACAAGCTGAACCGTGCTTTTTCTATATGTTATGAATACTATTTTTATTATACATTGAATTTTAATACCATGTCAATGATTATATATGACAAGTAGTACCTTCATACATCTGAATGACTATCATAGGATGTTGAAGAAGCATTGTAATGTTTGAAGTGAGAAGTGTCTCCAATATTGAAAAGATGCATTCTATAAATAATGTAGAAGTGTCCAAGAGATTTTGGTGTGCCAAACACAGTTACCTGTCATGATAGATGTGTTTGTGCTACACAGAGACTATGTCATGCTGGGGTTAGGGCTCAACAAGCTGAACCGTGCTTTTTCTATATGTTATGAATACTATTTTTATTATACATTGAATTTTAATACTATGTCAATGATTATATATGACAAGTAGTACCTTCATACATCTGAATGACTATCATAGGATGTTGAAGAAGCATTGTAATGTTTGAAGTGAGAAGTGTCTCCAATATTGAAAAGATGCATTCTATAAATAATGTAGAAGTGTCCAAGAGATCTTGGTGTGCCAAACACAGTTACCTGTCATGATAGATGTGTTTGTGCTACACAGAGACTATGTCATGCTGGGATCTTTGTCCACTGGTGACTGGTCTCTCACCTCTAATTGAGATCTCAACTTATTCCCCCACCCTCCCTTCTCTGCCCTTCCCCACCCTTCCTCCCTCTCTCTACCCCAAACCCCATTTTCTCACAAAAGGAAAAAAAGAGGAAAAAAATCATCATGATGCAGATCTATTGAGATCCAAGTATCTAAATTCTAACACCCAGTCCTTTTTTTGAGTTTCTACATCTAATCCTTCATTTACAGCTGTACAGTTTATGTTGTTTGCATTTTATCTTACAATATTTAACTTTTGTTAGTACAACCCCCTTTGTTTTTCAGAACCAAAAATTGGAACCTAGTATCTTCTATTCTAGTGTCTCTTTGCAATTACCTTTCTCCTGTTTCTTTCATTATTTCCATCTTATCTGCGCACTCATAGGGTGAAGTGGTGGGTCACCACTTGTCTAAGTATATGGCCTGAGATCAAATCTTGCAACTTCTAATAAGTTCAGCCCATTTTCATGGATAATTAACCTGTGTGGGTGGGGACGTTCATGTGCCCAGAGGATTAGTTGGTTACTCTGAGGGGCTAATACACCCACGATAGGAAAAATAGTAGTTTTACTTTCAGCATGTCGCTGTTTCGTGCTTCCATTCCGATGGTTAGTTGTTATTTAATCACTTACATCTACTACCCTTATTCATAAAATTTACATAAAGATGTAGTTTCTTCAGTACTACACCCCCTATATCCTTTGAAGATTCTATATTTATTGACATCATAACGACTAAAATGCTTCCATGGTCTGCTGCTATGATATCTTTTGCATGTCTTTTGGAAAGGGTGTATGCTATAACTTTTGAGCTTCTATTGGATGATTATATTTGGACACTGAGGTGGAGGAGGTTATGCTACTTGATATTTAGGTACTACATTTGCTATGTATTGCAGGGTAACACAGCTCTGACGGCAAGGAATCCTCAGCAGCCTGATGATATAAAGCATACCGATGAAGAAGATTCTTGCTCTGTTGCTTCTTCGTATCCTCTTTCTACTTTCTATAATGTGCTGCAATGTTCTAATATAACAATATGTATTGCTATTATCCTGAACCATAACAGAACTGCTGCATCTGTGAAAACACTGAAAGGAAGAATTATAATGGCAGCTGCACCTACTTTTAGATGCAGCGAGCGTGCAGAGAAGCGGAAAGAGGTATTATCCTTGTCATCTTATTTGGTGGCAACACTGGAAATGTTAGTGGATGAAAAAAAAACTTTAATGGTTACCTTTCTCACTTTTCTTTTAGTTTTACACAAAGTTAGAAGAGAAGCACCAAGCGCTGGAGGCAGAGAAAAATCAATGTGAAGCGAGAACAAAGGTACAAATCTGATAACCTATGATTGTAACAAAATGATGCATATAGTCACTCAAATGTTTGGTACATACCAAAATAGATAATGTAACATGTAAATGCTTAGGTAATTCAGCAAATCAAGTAATCCTGTATGACCTCATTTCTTGAGGTCTAATTTGTATTTTTTTTATACGTCAAAAATGTCTTTGTTTTGTCTAATCTACTATGTGACAAAATTTTACGTCAATGATTATTCTGCTAAACTAAAAATATGATTATAGCAAATATTGACATTTGAAGTTCTTAGCATCATTATTTGAACACCCTAATGGCCTTTGTCTTATGTTGAATTGTGGATTCTAACAATTTTTTAAGGGTGCATGTTTTGTTATTTTCTACTCCTATAAATACAATGATTCCATCGTGAAAATCATTCACGCATTGTTCAATTTGTTGGTTTTTCCTTAACAAAGGGTTTGAGGTGCTTCATTGTAGGTATTGATTTTCATGTTCTCTCTGTTGTAGTGGCAGTATGAGGGGTGGCTAGGGGTATGTTTGACGTGGATAGAATTGGAAATCGAGAAGCTGGAAATTTTCCCTTTCATAAACACATGAAGTCTGTCGTCAAGATCATTTGAGAAATAGCCCAATCACTGATTAAAAGTAATGCAACAATTGTTGATTAAAATGTCGACTTGTAAGCATTAGAATGATCATTTGAAACGCGTCCTCTTATCTGCTACCTTAAGTGTACAATGCATTAGGAATAGGTGCAGACTTGTTCCCAAATTGGATTTTGAATTTGTGATTAATTAAAGGTCTAAATCTCTTGATAATCGACAAACTTTAGAGAGTTATAACATTAGAATATTGTTTTCTAAAGGTGTTTTATTACTTCTTTTGAAGATCATTTCAAGTTGAGTATTTGATGCTATCATGGTCAAATCTAGGTTAAAAGTAAAAGGGAACTAGTCAGGGTGTTGAGATAACAGTACTGGCCAGTTTTTGCTGTAGGAATCACTGATAGAGAAGTTGACTGAATTATTTTGGAATAGTCAAATGTAGATTGCATTTCTTGTAGCTATGCACAGTTAACATTGCACAGTTAACAATACTCCATGAAATCTTTTGCCATGTTAAGGTTATATACTTCTTTCTTGTAGAATAATCCTTGAGGCTTCGATATCAGGGTTTACTATGATACTCACTTCCTGTTTTGTAACTAAGCTTTACTGATATCCATTAATTTTTATCTGAAAGCATGTCACAAATTTATGTTGTTTCTTGCAGGAAGAGCGAGAGGCCGCTTTAAAGCAGCTAAGGAAGAGCTTGACTTTCAGGGCTACACCTATGCCGAGCTTCTATCAAGAAGGACCCCCTGCTAAGGTTGAACTCAAAAAGGTAATATAAGCCTGCCTATTTTGATAGTTCTTTTTTTTTTTGTGCCCTATTCATCTAATCCATCTTTAGTCATTTCTTTGTACATGGGTATTGAAATTGCCTGAGACACTGTTCTTTGTACATGGAGCAGAGACACTGTTATTGCTATGATTAAATTGTACGACAAAATAAGCTTTCAGTCTTTATGCTGTTTTGTTGATTATCCAACATGTATATACACAACCTATGTTTTTTGTGATTTTGCTACCTACCTGAAATGCAAGTTAATTGTTTGTGAAATTTTTTGTTCATTATTGTATGCTTTTCCAGCTTTTCCACCGTTTGATATCACATATTATCCCTGTGCTGATATTGGTATTATATAGCTAGTATCCATTAGAACTAAAAAAAAATTCTTTTGGGAAAGAGTTTGATGGACTTGTGGTCATTTTGCTTCACTACATTCTCCAATCATCATGGTGATTGAATTTTCAAAATTAATCAAAGGACCTTATCAGTTAATTTTTGTAATGTCCGGGATTTCTTGCTATGCAGACTCTGGCATAAGTAATAAATTATTGTATTTGGTTTACTCAAGTTAATTGTGTCATGTGAGTCAGATTTGCATACTTTTCTAACAAGAAAAAGTGATGTGGTATAGCATCAGAAATTTGTCTAGACTCCGTCCTTACTTTTTACTCGTATGATGAAAGCTGCCTCCGACTCGTGCAAAATCACCAAAACTAGGCCGAAGAAAGAGCTGTGGCGATACTACCAATCAATCTCCGGGAGAAAGCAACAGCAATGTAGCACGTGCTAGGGTGAACCGTCACAGTTTGGGGAGCTACAAAGTTGGCAACAAGCTCAGGACCACTGCCAAGAATGGAAATCCAATCTGTAAAGACAAAGAAGGGCCCAAAGCAGCAAATGAAAACATGAATAAATCCCTGCCTGGTAAGGTAACTGTGCAGAGAGCTGCTGATATCACCGTTATCTGAGTCGCATTAAATTTCTCTTTTAAGTTATTGCTCTTATGATCCTACATCACAGAAATGATACATTAATTACTCCCAACATCCGCGTGTAACGTGTGTTTCTGAAAGAAGCCACATCTTGTGAGGACTTGCTGCTAGAGTTTGTGTGATGTATGATGTGTAAATTTTGTAAGTTATACGGAGTTCTTATGTAACTGGGCAGTCTTGCCCATACTGTTGTGACATTTGGGTATGGAATGATGTATGCGAGACTTCAGAGTTTGTCTTATCGATACCGTTGATGTATTGACCTTGTGATTGCAATTGGGGTCTTTGGCATGGTCCAGGAGATGGATACACACCGTGTCAATGATCTCGTTGGCATGTCTTAAAGATGAGTATTCTTATTCCCGGAACTTGCTATTGAATTGAATATTATCCTTTCTTGCATGCGTTTGAAAATTTCATAATTTTTAAGCTACCAAGTTGCTGTACCTGATCAAGCTTAATATTCATTTTGATGTGAAAAATGTTTGTATTGTGTATACCACATGCACTGCTCACCGGCTTTGAAACTGAACTATCGCTGTATTTTTATAGTAGTGCAAACATGAATTGTTTTTTCTTATATATTTTGCAAGTCGTTAACTGTGGGACCAAATATGAGCTGTGGATCGGTGCAAACCGCTCCTTTATCGTTTATATTCAGTTGAATTGTGTTAGATTTTTAGCTAATTTTCCATGTCAAGGATTTTGATACTTGAGTAGTGAGTGACCTCTTTTGATACCATTGTCGTGGCTAATTTTCCAAATGTGGATCGACTGTCTACTCCTTTTTTAGGTCAACAGGATGCTGCGACTGCTGGCTGCAATTGTTCTTAGATGCTGTCTATACTCTTCTCACACTCTACTTTGTTGTTTCAATCGCTCGCTCATACTTTTGCTTATTTACAACAAACAATTCGGTTGAAAATGTATTACTCATCATTTTGCTCCTCTTTCCTTCTCTTTATTGATCACCTACACCAAGGCTTTGGGCCTTAAAAGCTGCTTGATTGCATTGCTTGATACTTAAGCTTGGAATCACAACTTGCTTCTGTCCCCCCCAGACAACATTTTATGAAGGTTCTCTAGCCCTCTTTTCCTTCCCTTTTCACAAAGTGGAAGCCAAAAAATCCTTTGCTTGAGAATACTACTCAATATCAAGATCCTTTCTCAAGAAGAATATATTCAATGTAACGCTCCGCACACGTAACACTCAACTCATATACGTACTAAGTGTAGTCATTGTTAATTAATATGCCAAAAGGTCTATTAGGTTGACCTTAATGTGACTCTATTAGGTTGACCTTAATGTGACAACTAATCATAAGGGCTTAAGATGGATTGATTAGCTTATCTATCATCATTCATGAAATTGAAAAAAAAAAAGTTTACAGTATTCTCCCTCCTTAAACTATATAGTTAACTCTTATATGTGCTTCTCAACCTCTTCTTTGTACTCCTAACTTCACCACAAGTCTGCAGCATCTCTACTCTGGTCGAGGTCTCGCACACTCTCTCCTTCCCTCTCTTTCATGACAGTTGAGGAGAATGTTGTCTGGTCCGAAATCTTTCACACGAAGAAGCAGAACACTATACTCTCGTTTTTTTTTTTCACATCTCCTTCGAGCTGATGATTTCGGACCAGGCTTCATTCCCCCTAACTCGTGAATTCATCTTTCGTGAGTTTTGCTTGGATAGATTGATTGATGCTTGGAGAATTGGTACTGTATCGATCGACTTTCTCATATACAGGTAGATGTGCTTTTGTAATACTGCATCGTGTTCTTAATATTTGATGGCAACTATTTTCTGTAAATATGAAGCTTCATCATATAGCGTTCTTATTTCAAGTTTCCGCAGGAATAAATTGGCAGACAAAATTTTCAGAGGAAAGCAAAGATATAATGTGCAAAATGTTAACCATATGTTACTCTAGATTTTCAAGATATACAAGTAGGGGAAAAAAATTGGTTCTGTACAAAATTAGTATCACCGCTCAGTATTTGGATTCTTGTTCACATATTTACAACCCAACCTACTGCACCTATTTATAGGTGATTGCGTAATTCAGGAACAAACTACTTCTCTGGAGACCTGGTTTTTAAGGAAGACCAACCAATTGGAACAAAGACATTCAACGTTCCATAGACTTACTTAAGTTAGCAACAGATTTTGACCTGTTTCATTACTACTATTTCTTTTTTCTCTTTTTGTTGTTCTTTTCTAATACTTTAGTATTCGATGCAGTTTTCCTGTGCTAATGACAGAGAGTCAATGTTTTAAAAACCGGACAGATGATCGAACCAATTTTTTTGTTATAGGTCGGATCAGAGTTCAACCGGGATTCAACCGGCCAGGTTCATTGGTTTGGTTTGGTTCAAATAGGTAAGATATCAATATTTCTTTCTTAGTTTTGTTTGGTTTAGTTTTTAGTATGTTGGTTTGGTTTAATTTTACAACTATAATAAGGTCTATCAAAATCAAACCGAGAATCAAATAGTCCAAATTTCACATAGATATTTTTTTTTTGATTTTTTTAAAAAATAAAAATTGGTTGGTTCAATTATGAACCGGTTCGGCCGGTTCACCGGTTGAACCCCGGTTTTGAAAAAAAAATTTAACGGTTTTTAAAAAAAATCTGGTTTTAGTCGGATCAGACTGATTGTTTGGTATAAACAGGTTGGACTCGGTCCAACCGCTGGCCTGATCCGGTTCTTACAACACTGCAGAGAGTACAATGATCTGGCAACCATTTTTTTTCCAATTCTCAGGTTTGTGAGCTTTGGTAAGGCTGAGCTTATCTTTAGAATCAGTTACTTTATTTCTTTCTCTGACAAAATTATAAATATTTTGCAGGATGATGCTATACGCAATATGTTCAATGCAAAAACATTTCACGAGTATAATGCCAAGAGCCTCCTCACATTTTTGGCATGGATCTTAGTTTCACTTATGAAATTGATAGCACAAAAGTGTAGCTGATGTTATATTATGTTTTTTTTTTTTGTTGGCATATTGTCCCAATATTCATGAAGCTCTCATCTTATATTAAATAGCTCCAGTTAGCTGAATGCTGTATTGTCTTGCTCCATTCATTAGAAATTTGTGTTATAAAGTTATATGATATCCTCCTCTATGAATATCATTGAATGTAACCGTCAACGAATAAAACTCTTGAAGGAGTGTTATAGATTATCACACCTGATTATTGAAATTTATTTGTGTGCATCTAATTTGTGAGAGAGTTCGATTGATTGATTTCTAAATATGAGCTTGCTCAGTAAAGATAGAATATAACATGTAAATATTAGCCCTCAACCGTCACCAACACGGTAAGCAACCCATGTTCGAATCTTCTCTAGCGGACATTTTAAGTGGATTTAAAAATATTTATAACGTTGCGTCGTTCAAGCTCTTGGCCCATGTAATCGACCTTCGACTTGCACGGGCGCACTAGAATTATATAAATATTAACCCTCCACCTTTACCAACATTCTAGAATTTTGGTGCAAATGACAGAAACTTTACCAATGACTGAAAGCTCCTCGTCAGGTCCTTTGTTGCCTGAGATGATATTTTCTCTGTTTAGATTTCTTTTCTTTGGGAATTCGAAAAATGTTTATACTTTCTCTATTTGTTTTCGACTTGGCCCGAAAGAGAGTCTCATGTTCTTCATATGTGAAAAAGAAGGAAGAGGAAACAACCTCATTTATTTGACAAACTCTGTATGATATAATAAGCACCAACGGGTTGTTTGGTTCAAGTTTTAAAGGTTTAAAAATGGATTTTGGATTTCTTATTCATGTTTGGTAAGTGTGAGATTAGAGATTGAGAGGGAATATTAGGAGCACATATGTAGGAAAGTAAAACCCAAGTCCTCTCTTAAAAATATTTTTTATTTTTCTAAAAATGTTGGTTGGGTTCATTAATTAGAATGTTTTGATGTTAATACTCTCAATGACACTAATTAAATTTAGATAATAATAACATAATCAAATTAATAAAAGGATATTTATGAAAAATAAAATAAATTAAGAATTTATTCATATTTGAACCAAAAATAGAAATAAAAAAATTGAATTTTTCAGACTACAAATGTCCAACATAACCAAAATAGGTATAAAAATATTGAATTCATTTATATAGAAAAGAAATAGAAAGTTGATTCCTCCAAATAAAAAACCTTCATCCAGGCCTAAAGGATATAATAAATATTATATATATACACAGTTGAAGTGACCTGACCAGGTTGTGTGAACCTTTGTCCCGTTTCAAATTTCAAAAGGATGTTATTTCCAAAAAAAAAAAAAAAAATTTCAAAAGGTTGTGACAACTCACCATCATTTGGTTGTTGGTCCCACTCATCTGTTGAACTGCACTACAAAATTTCATTTGAGAATACAAATAGAACTTCAATTTTGCCAATTGAAAATTTCACTTCCTCTCTCTTTTAATAGCGAAAATTTTATATAGAGTTACAAAATTTAGTGTATTTATGCAAAAGAGTACGAGTTTGAGATATTTATATGAAAAGGGGTGTGACGACATCTAGGATGGCGCCCAAATAATTCTTGGACATGGCGCCATCTAAGATGGAGCCCAAGTTTTTTTTCTTTCTTTCTTAATATGTGTCGTGAGAGTGTTGATTTTCTCATCCATAAATAAATTTAACCCCTCATATACAATTTTATCTTTTATTTAAAAAAAAATCTTAGATTCATTTAAATCTAATATTAGAAAAAATATCTTAGAGATAAGTTTAAAAAAATAATTCAAAATCTTAAATATTTTTTTCTCAAATCAGGTTGATTGTACCCGTATAAAAATCAGATAAAATTAAAAATATATTTAAACATAAGTTCTTAAATAATTTTTCAAATCTAATATTAGATTTAAACATTTAAGATTTTAAATTATTTTTTTAAACTTATCTCTAAGATATTTTTCTAATATTAGATTTAAATGAATCTAAGATTTAAAAAAATAAAATAAAAGATAAAATTGTATATGAAGAGTTAAATTTATTTATGGATGAGAAAATCAACCTTCTCACGTCATATCACATATTGAGAAAAAAAAAACTGGCGCCAAGTCCTAAAAAGAAAACACTTGGATGGCGCCAAGTCCAAGAATTATCTTGGGCGCCATCATAGATGGCGCCACATCCCTTTCCCTGTAAATATCTCAAACTCATACTCTTTTGCATAAATACACTAAATTTTGTAACTCTATATAAAATTTTCTCCTTTTAACATTTAAGTGAATATCGTGCTCATGGAAATTTGAACCTCCAATCCGATTTTTTGGATTATTATGTCTGTAAGACTTGACCAATTGGATCAATGCTTCGTGAAAAACTAAAGCTTCATATATAGCAGCCTCACCAACCAGTTTTCAAACAACACGAGCAAGCTGGGGGAGAGAGAGAGAGAGAGGGAGAGAGAGACGACACAACAAATCGAAAGTGGATATTTTGAGACGCGACAACAACAACATATAGTGAGAGAGGACTGAGGTAGGTTATGATTTCGTTGACAGTTAGTTATTGCTTATAAATTTTAACTCATTTTGAAAATCAAACCAGATCCAAAATTACAAAAAAAAACTAAATACTTCAACCAACTTCTATACATAGCATATCGGCTAATATGTCTGAATAATTCTGAAATGTTAGCCAATATTTTACAAAACTAAATAAACGACATTTTGGTACGATATATGTCTTTTCTTTTCTCTCAAAACTGACATGTCGCCAATATCTTGGGCAAAGTGCATTTAAACCCTTCCTAGATTTGCCTCGTTTGCAAAATAAGACCTTTTAGAAAATTTAAGCAGTTTGTGTAATGCCCCGCTCCGCTCGGTGCATTATGATGAGTCGTTGACTCGAAGAGTTTCGTTGACCCGATGAAGTATCGATGCGAATCGATGCAAGAGTTACGTTGGCCAAAGGTAAGCTTTGAGTCGATTGTCTATGAATCGAATCGATGCAAAAGATAAGTCCCGTTGAGCAAGTGCTGATTTTAGTTGATCTGGTGTGCAGGCTATGCTTTTACGCTGGACGATAAGAGGTCGGCATTTTGCCTTAATGCAATGAAGTGTCCGCGAAACCAAATCGTGGCCTTGCAACGGATTGTGGCATGGGCACGATAGGCCAAATCAACCGAGTAGTTCAAAGGAATGGCTAAGTCCGGGAGTTAGCTATGCGATCGAGTTATGGAAGCGAAACGCTTCAATCGGTGAGACGGCAAGACGTATCGGCTTAAGGTGGGCGGGTTCTTGACTCTCTCTCCCTATTCCTTCACGTCTAATAAAATATGTCATTGTATGCATAAGATGTTATCGAGTTAGCGAGCGTGGCTCGACGACGGAAGGTCTAAGTATGTGTTGAACATTAAGGTAGAACATTGAACAATCGAACAATTGAAGCGACGTGCATCAAGTGTACGAGTCGCGGTAGGGCGGTGATGTTAGAACATTGAAAGACAATATGAGATGGGCATCATGTGTACGGCTCCGAGAATATTGAACACTAGGCGTAGAATATTGATTACGGCGCTGAGCGTGCCTTCGTGCATGGAAGCTATAAAATGACTGAGTAACTACGGAATTAGGCTATGAGAATAACTTACGAATGGTACGCGCTGAATATGAGTACGAGACGACTAAGCCGTTGGGCGTCGTACATCAATATGGATGTGTTGGGGCATAACGCCGACGGAGCTCCCCATACGGATGGTGGATTATGTTATGAGACGCGAATGTGTTTATGGCACGGGAAACCGTTTATGGAACGAGACTATGTTTATGCAACGAAGGATTTGGTTGGAATGTTATGTGTGTTTGCTATGGCACGTATTGCATGGTCAATGGACTCGGATGGCCTGTGCACGGGTGCTGCTTCCCTCGGACGGTTACGCCGGGGCACCGGGACCGTTCGGCCTAGGAGGGAATTATGTGTGGTATTTATGGTGCACATCATTCGGACGGATTGCGATCGTCCAGTGCTGTGATAAGCTATGATATCCGTAAGTTTGGGATCCTTTGGATATTGGGCTAGCAACCCGTATCGAAGCGATCGTAGGCTTACACATAAGAGATGCCAAGTCTATTACGGTGCGAAACACCGTGACCTTCATATAGATAGGACCGGTGGGCTGAGATGAGAGTTGGGTGCAGGCGCAGGGCCTGCCACCCTTATGCATATGTTTACGGTTATGATTGGTTGGTTGCGTGAATCGTATGAATGCTTATGTATTCTAACCATGGCAGGCTAGGCAAGAGGAATGAAGATGCGCACGAAACACTATGTTATGTTCATATTATGGCTAACTGTATCTGCTGCAGGAACACGATATGGGACACATTTATGATAAGTTGCTATATATGAAGATTGCCATGAAACTGATCCTAAGGCTAAGTAGAAAGATCACCAAATAATGATGCATGTTTCACTAAAGATATTTAGTGTTTGGGTTGGGTGCGAGCGGGTCTTGATCAGTGCGAAGCGAGGACGAAAGCACTAATCCCCCACTAGTTTACGTGCAGGTTCAGGTATGTTCGGCTCGGGGCGGAGCTTGGCTTGGACGTGCCGAGGCATGGAGTCCTTGGCGTTCAAGTGGAGCTACCGCATATGCGTTCGGACTTGCGACATGGAGATGTTCGGCCGGAGACTACTTGGTGGCTATAAAGAGGCATAATGTATTGAACAGTATAATCCTTTGTGAGCTAGAGAGATCATGAGCGTTGTAGCCAATTGGCATATTAAGTTGGGCTATTCAGAGCCTTGTAACCTTCAGTTCATTATGAATAAAAGAGATTCTTATTGTATTCTTTGTTTCCTTCCGCTGCTTATGTTACGACTTTGAGATAATCACTATGTGAACCGTTATCTTGCCTTGCACGAGCGCAACTCCAGGCTCGTGCGGCATCATGCCCCAGCGAGGACGATGATTCGGATAAAATCTAGCGAGGACGAGCGATTTTTCGGATCGGGGCGTGACAAGTTGGTATCAGAGCGGTTCCATCCTTCGGACCGTGCATGAATCTCTTTGACCCTCAGTTGCTTCGCTATCGAATTCAGTTGACTCTAAGTTGTTTCTGCAACCGCATGGCTCATGGATCTGCTCGACGCTACATTGGATGTTCCATACAATAAGTCTATATTAAGCGAGTACGTCTGCCACAAGTATGTCGTGACTATCACGTGATCTCCGGGTGCCATCGGAGAATATTGGTTGCACGAAGTGCAACGGGTTATGGGACGTTGATTGCACGAAGTGCAACGAATATGGTTATGTTGGTTGCATGAAGTGCAATGATATGCGTACTGTTGATCGCATGAAATACGAGAAATTATGTGTTGTCTGTCGTACAAAGTACGAGGAGTTATGTATTGTTGGTCACACGAAGTGCGAGAAGATATGTGTTGTTGGTTGCACGAAGTACAACAGGCCGATATGTGAGACGATGCGTGTTATGTTGCTATGCGAATGGTTATGTGTTGTTGGTTGCACGAAGTGCAGCAAGTCGTGAATCGTTCGTTGCATCGGTACAACGAGTCGATATGGTATGATGCGTGTTGTATGGCTATACGGATGGATAGCGATATGTTGTGCGAGATTGAGTAAAGACCTTAAGTATCGAGAGTAAATCGTTGCACGGGTTACAACGTGTGAGATTAGAAGATCGCAGATGCGATAGTACGAGTCGAGCTGGTCGCTAAGTCGAGTTGAGTAGGTGAACATTTATGTTGGCCGTATGTTGCGTTGAGCTTTGAATAAGCGAATGTTGCGTGTGTGATCGATATGATCGCTAAGGCACGGTGAGACTTGAACGAATATCGAACTTGAACGAACGATAGGGCATGTTGGTCTAGTTGTTGTGCCAACTCGAGTAAGCAAACGCTAGAGCTGGGATCGGAAAGATCGCCATAAGGGATAGTTGATTGAGAAATAGATGTCGAACCTATGCGAAATGTGATGCCGAGTAATGACTCGACTTCGAGTGGTATATGCAATACCAATTATGCGATCAGTATAGCGAAGTATTGTATCGATAAGGATAGGCTTGATTCTGAGTGGTATATGGAGTACCACTTAGCGATAGCTATGTTAAGCCGCTTGGTGACTTGCGATAGATCGCGTCGAGATGATTGTATCGGTTATGATAGATTTGTCGGCAACGGACGGAGTAGTACCGAGACTTGAGTGGGAATGACTTGAGAGAAGTCGATGCAAGTATGCTTCGAAGAATTGAGTTGAACGATTATGTACGAAGTCGTACCTTGGATGATATGTCGAACAAGGATTCGTTAAGTGTAAGTCGAACGATAGGCTGAGCATAGCGAAGGAATGTTAAGTTGAGGAAATGGTCGAACCGGTCGAATTTATGTTGAGTTAGTACGGAAGCTTGTTCAGAACGTGTTGAGTAGGTACGGAGAAATCGTGCGAACAGATTTGGGTTAGCACGAGGAGTCGGTAGCACGATTTGGAAGTGCAAGTTAGGGATATGAGAATGGATATGTGAATTTGAAATTATGTCGCGACGATGTTAAGTAGTTACAACTGAATGGATCTTGATAAGTGCGAGACTTGATTCGTATTCGAGTTCGAATAATGGCAATAATTACAACGGGTTTGAGCTTATGAGAAAGGAAGATGTTCAAGTTATGCATATCGACGATGGTATTGAGGCGTATCAAAGACGATATGCAATAACTCGAGGATACTCTGATCGAATGAACGAAAATTATGTTGAGCATTGTTGTTGGATGAATATGATGCAAGTTAAGTTATAGAAATTTGGATGCTAACGGTAGGAATATTTCAGAGAATTTGAGAGTCGATGGATGTTACTCGAAAGAAAATGAAAGTGTCTGGATTGTTTCGTGGATCACCACTATGTTGACATTCTTGTCTTGAGCGAGCGCAACACCAGTCTCGCACATGTGTCACGTCAAAATTAGGACGATCATTCTGCGTGAGCGCTGTTATGGTGATTCATCTAGCGGGGATGATCGAACTTGTGAGGCGTGGCAAATTTGATATGGACTCGTGGTTTGATGCGAAGGTGGAATTGAGGATCGTGCGAGAAGCCTAGAAGTGTGTCAGATATTGGTCGTAAGTGGATAGACTCGTACGAAGACGAACAAATATTGCTCGGTTGCGATATTGTTAACGGTAGTGCCTAAGTGATTCGAGTAGTAACGGCGCATCAGTTGCGCGAGTGAGTAGATAAATTATGGATTGGTGGATTTCATCGGACTGGATAAAATCTCGTAGGAATTGTCGAGAATTGATTTGGCTCCACGATAGGATATAGCATGGTTCGTTGTAACTGTCCCTCGTTGATGATCTTCAATTATCGAGCGTAGTTTCGGGGCAGATGACCCTAGAAGACTTGACCGCCAAATCAAGTGAATGTTGAAGTCCCATAGGATGACCCTAAAGAAGTCGCATAAGAAAATTTTGTCGAGAATGAAAGATGAGGTAGTGCATGTTGAGGATAAGTCTAAGCGAACGAGTATCGTGTTTCATGAGTTAGCGAGTAGCCTTCGACTAGATCGATATGGTTAGAAAGTTTATGATCGATCGAATGGATACGCAGGTAGACTTGGTTGGTCGATGATCGAATAGATGTCGAGGAACGTGCTTAGCATAGCGATGCGGTAAGGCGATTGCAAGAATTCTGCAATGCGCGAGAGCGACGAATAGTAGAACGACCCTAAGAGTTATGTCGTTGATCGATTTGAGTAACGGTTAGGCTATGTGTGTTAAGCGCACTATCGATATTACGAAACAAACTAGTCGGGATTGAATCAAAGATTGAGTAAAGGATTCGTACTCGGTCGAGTATCGGAGATAGGCGTATCGTAAGAGACCTTGGGTCAGAAAGATTGTTGCCTTTGAGCATCGTAGACTCAAGTTGACCTCTTGTGTCAGAAGAGATTAAGCACGATGTCTGGATAAGTTACCTAGCGGGGGTAGCCCCAGATACGGTGCGTAGGCAGTTCGAGAACATGGGTCGTGTTGGGATAGTTGTGTACGAGACTTAGTACGAATGGTAGGCAAAGAAATTCGGGACATGTTGGACTTAGTCCATGTCGTTAAGGCCAAATATTATGAATGATTGGATGAAGGACTCGAGTTGTGCGAGAGATAGGAAACGGTTGGGCGAATAGGCGTTGCAAAGAATTGTTGTGATCTGATGCGCAATGACTTGATGCAATACGAGTGTTAGGTGGCCGACGAAAAACTTATGAGATCGAAGTTACGGGTTTGAATCAAGTTATGTGCAAAGATGTTTGGAAGAGGATCGCATGCTATGGGATGATGCAACGAGAAGTATTTTAAGAATAGGCGCTTAGACTTGACTAAGTCGAGTACGGAATAGCTGGTGCTTGAGAATTAAGTTGAGCTTGTTAGTTGTCCTGATATCCTACAACTGAGCTTGGCTGAAATGTATATATTGGTGGGACGTCTAAAATATGTGTATGATCCAACTAAGTTGTATGACTCCAACGATAATAGCACGAGATCGTAAAACGATCTATGCGGGACACTTGGATCTAAGTGTTGGTTTCGGTTCGAGGACGAACCTAATTTTGAGTGGTATATTATGTAATGCCCCGCTCCGCTCGGTGCATTATGATGAGTCGTTGACTCGAAGAGTTTCGTTGACCCGATGAAGTATCGATGCGAATCGATGTAAGAGTTACGTTGGCCAAAGGTAAGCTTTGAGTCGATTGTCTATGAATCGAATCGATGCAAAAGATAAGTTCCGTTGAGCAAGTGCTGATTTTAGTTGATCTGGTGTGCAGGCTATGCTTTTACGCTGGACGATAAGAGGTCGACATTTTGCCTTATGCAATGAAGTGTCCGCGAAACCAAATCGTGGCCTTGCAACGGATTGTGACATGCACGATAGGCCAAATCAACCGAGTAGTTCAAAGGAATGGCTAAGTCCGGGAGTTAGCTATGCGATCGAGTTATGGAAGCGAGACGCTTCAATCGGCGAGACGGCAAGGCGTATCGGCTTAAGGTGGGCGGGTTCTTGACTCTCTCTCCCTATTCCTTTACGTCTAATAAAATATGTCATTGTATGCATAAGATATTATCGAGTTAGCGAGCGTGGCTCGGCGACGAAAGGTCTAAGTATGTGTTGAACATTAAGGTAGAACATTGAACAATCGAACAATTGAAACGACGTGCATCAAGTGTACGAGTCGCGGTAGGGCGGTGATGCTAGAACATTGAAAGACAATATGAGATGTACATCATGTGCACGGCTCCGAGAACATTGAACACTAGGCGTAGAATATTGATTACGGTACTGAGCGTACCTTCGTGCACGGAAGCTATGAAATGACTGACTAACTACGGAATTAGGCTATGATAATAACTTACGAATGGTACGCGCTGAATATGAGTATGAGACGACTAAGCCGTTGGGCGTCGTGCATCAATATGGATGTGTTGGGGCATAACGCCGACGGAGCTCCCCATATGGATGGTGGATTATGTTATGAGACGCGAATGTGTTTATGGCACGGGAAACCGTTTATGGAACGAGACTATGTTTATGCAACGAAGGATTTGGTTGGAATGTTATGTGTGTTTGCTATGGCGCGTATTGTATGGTCAATGGACTCGGATGGCCCGTGCACGGGTGCGGCTTCCCTCGGACGGTTACGCCGGGGCACCGGGACCGTTCGACCTAGGAGGGAATTATGTGTGGTATTTATGGTGCACATCATTCGGACGGATTGCGACCGTCCAGTGCTGTGATAAGCTATGATATCCATAATTTTGGGATCCTTTGGATATTGGGACAGCAACCCGTATCGAAGCGATCGTAGGCTTACACATAAGAGATGCCAAGTCTATTACGGTGTGAAACACCGTAACCTTCATATAGATAGGGTCGGTGGGCTGAGATAAGAGTTGGGTGTAGGCACAGGGCCTGCCACCCTTATGTATATGTTTACGGTTATGATTGGTTGGTTGCGTGAATCGTATGAATGCTTATGTATTCTAACCATGACAGGCTAGGCAAGAGGAATGGAGATGCGCACGAAATACTATGTTATGTTCATATTATGGCTAACTGTATCTGCTGCAGGAACACGATATGGGACACATTTATGATAAGTTGCTATATATGAAGATTGCCATGAAACTGATCCTAAGGCTAAGTAGAAAGATCACCAAATAATGATGCATGTTTCACTAAAGATATTTAGTGTTTGGGTTGGGTGCGAGCGGGTCTTGATCAGTACGAAGCGAGGACGAAAGCACTAATCTCCCACTAGTTTACGTGCAGGTTCAGGTATGTTCGGCTCGGGGCGGAGCTTGGCTTGGACGTGCCGAGGCATGGAGTCCTTGGCGTTCAAGAGGAGCTACCGCATATGCGTTCGGACTTACGACATGGAGATGTTCGGCCGAAGACTACTTGGTGGCTATAAAGAGGCATAATGTATTGAACAGTGTAATCCTTTGTGAGCTAGAGAGATCATGAGCGTTGTAGCCAATTGGCATATTAAGTTGGGCTATTCAGAGCCTTGTAACCTTCAGTTCATTATGAATAAAAGAGATTCTTATTGTATTCTTTGTTTCCTTCCGCTGCTTATGTTACGACTTTGAGATAATCACTATGTGAACCGTTATCTTGCCTTGCACGAGCGCAACTCCAGGCTCGTGCGGCATCACGCCCCAGCGAGGACGATGATTCGGGTAAAATCTAGCGAGGACGAGCGATTTTTTCGGATCGGGGCGTGACAGTTTGCACCTTCTTAGATTTTTCGCGCGAGCGGTAAAGCCCCTACCGTCTATGTTTCGTTAGAAATGGCCGTTAATGGTATTTTTTTCCCAAAAAAAATCCTAAACTATCCTCCCCCCTTCCCTACCAGCCCTCCCCCCTCCTTCCCTACCAGCCCCCCCTTTCCCTCCGCCGGCCAGCCCCCCTCCTCCCTCCGTCGGCCAGCTCCCCTCCCCCCTTCCTCCCTCTTGTCACGACCCGTACCCTGTTAGGAGAACGAGCACGTGGGTACGTCCAACCTACGCCGCAGTGTCGGCGGTAGAACGCTGTATAGGTCGTCTATAAAATCTAACATCAACAATATATATAAACCTGTCATCTCCGCACGGAGGAATATATATAACTCAATCACAGGACATCTAGGGAAGATAAGCACGATGTGATAAAGATATGATGGAAATAGAAAAGCTGAAAATAGATGCAAGTCACAGAGTCACAACCAGAAGTTCAGAGTTTAAAATATTATACAATCCCAAAAATATACGTACTACAATCCAAAATAATAAGATGGAACGCAGTCCTGTCAAACCTAACTAGTCTAGGTCAGAGAAGGCGGTGCATCCTCAATAGGCACCGGCCCCACATGAATGTCCAGGTCGTACTCCCCATCTATGCCATACCCATAATAGGTCGAGCATTACGCCACTAAATCCTCTGTAAACAACAACGGGGTTATCTTGTCAGGACAATGAGCAAGTACAAATACCAACAACAGTTCCATTGAATTGACAAATGCTATAAGAGACAATTATAATGGAATACAAGATAAAATATCAAGACTAAAATATAAACATGATATATAGAACATGATATCATATAAGGGTGTAACGTAGAGGAAAGTAGAACGGTATAAGAATATCTGATGTACAATGTAAATATAACCAGTGTCTTGAGTATTAGAACGTTATGTGATCGACTTGGGTCAAGATCAGGCTGTTCTATTTGACCGGCTTTGCACAAGTAGTATAGAGGATCAGGCCAGCCAAATGAAAAGCTATACATAAGTAGTATTAGGTCAGGTTACACCCTACGTGTGGTGAGAGTGGAGCTATACGCAAGTAGTAACAAGTGGGGGTAATGATCACATAACCTCTAATAACTCTCCATCTCCGATTACTATAATGGATGCAACCATGACACGTCATAACACGAAATTTAAAGAGCAGGGGACAGCCCACTTCCAATTCGGTGTCTATACAAGTACAGAAAATAAGATCGAACAATGTACTCATATACCAGGTAAACCAGGAATAACATCGCATGACGAGATCCAATATATACTAGTCCGTGTATCCTTGTGTCGAGAATCAAGTAAATACTACAACTGAATCGGATATAGTAGATATCAAAATAATAAAAACTATCAGTGAATGTACTCGCCTGCGATCCTGAGCTGTCTGGAATCGATGCTCAGAGCGATGTCGCAGACCCTAAGATGAGATATCATGAGTTAAATTAGGGTTTGACAGTGTTAGGCTTAATTTTCTAATGTATGATATGCAATCTAGGTCAAACTTATTAAAACTAAGTCGTACTAAGTCAAACTCAGTCAAACTAGGTCACACTAGGTCAAACTAGGTCACATGAAGTCAAAGTAGGTCAAACTAGGTCAAACTAGGTCAAAGATTGACTTACAGTTGACTTTTGGCCAACTGGTCAACTTCTTGTCCAATCTAAGTCAAACTAGGCTAATGGTTG
>JANAVB010032220.1:4645376-4647876 GCA_029216955.1 Iris pallida | reverse complement strand
CTGAAGGGCCTGTCTCTGCCCCTGCTGCTGATGGACACGTGCTGGTGCCTGATGCTGCTGAAACTGAGGCTGCTGGAATGGCCTATGCTGAGCGTGAGGACGCTTGGCCGGCCCCGTACTAGAACTAGCTCCCAAAGCATCACTGCTCCTCTTAGGCCTAAGATCGTAGTCCTCCTCTACTATCTGAGCATACATCAGAATCTGCTCAAAAGTCGCATTGCGACGCCTAGATGTGCGAGAGCGAACAACGTGGATCAGGCCCCTCGTGAACTTGCGGGCATTCTCTCCCTCATCCTGAACCATCCCTGGGGCGAATCGGCTCAGGCGAAAGAACTCACCGCATACTCGTCTACCGACGAGTTCTCCTGGACCAGCCCTGCAAAATGGCCCTTCAACGCGCTGACAGCTACATCAGGATAGAACTTCTCCTTGAATAGCCTCCAAAAGTTCTTTCAAGTCATCTCTCTAACAGATGCACGAGGGTCCATGCGATACCAAGTCAACGCAATATCGAAGAACTGGTTCGTCGCTGCTGATACCCGCATCCTCTTCGGGATCTCTGCCAGCTCCAGGCTCCTCTCCACGTCCTCTAGCCAATCATCGACATAAAGAATGCTCTCGGTTCCCCCAAACTCTTGAGGGACCATCTTCTTGAAGTCAAGCACTATACCAGGCCTCGACTGCTGCTGATCTGGCTCCTGGGCCGGAGCACCCTGAACCGGAGCCGCAGCCACCTTCTCGACTGCTGCTGATCTGGCTCCTGGACTGGAGCACACTGAACCGGAGCCGCAGCTACCTTCTCGATTGCTGCCAGTGCCAACTGATGAGCGTTCTCCATGCTCTGCCTCAAAGCTTCTGTCTGAGGAAATGATGTCTCAGCCTGTGATCGCTAGGCCTCCATCATCTGCTGGAGAAGCGCGAACATCTGTGTAGCTTCTATCGGTAGTACATGTGGAGGTGGAAGAGTCTCTGACACGACGATAGTAGACCCCTGAACCTGCTGCAGAGGACCTCCAGGTGCTGCTACCTCTGCTACATGGATGGTAGAAACAGTAGGGCATCCTCCTGGACTGCCACATCGGACCTCTCCGACTCTGCACCGGATCCAGCGGCCTGAGCTCGAGTCACTGTCATCCTAGAGACAGATTTGGGCAAAAGAAATCAATATGGCACAAGATAATATATATTCAAAGAAGGACAATTAAATTTGAAATGCAAGAAGAGTTGTCATGATAACCGAAAGATCAAATTTTTTTTCCTACAATGTGATCGAGTAACTCCTATCATAACCTATATCTTAATTGTAGGCTCGTAATTAGTACTCTAAGTCGAGTACCATTACGAGATCGCACTAGTTGCGACACGGGACCTGTGTAGGGCACCACAAAAATATGTTACGAACCGCACCCTGTTTAGGGGTACGAGCACGTGGGTACGTCCAGCCTATGCCGCAGTGTCGGCTAGAACGCTGTATAGGTCGTCTATAAAATCTAACATCAATAATATATATAAACATGTCATCTCCGCACGGAAGAATATATATAACTCAATCACATGACATCTAGGGAAGATAAGCACGATGTGATAAAGATATGATGGAAATAGAAAAGCTAAAAATAGATGCAAGTCACAGAGTCACAACCAAAGTTCAGAGTTTAAAATATTATACAATTCCAAAAATATACATACTACAACCCAAAATAATAAGCTGGAATGCAGTCCAGTCAAACCTAACTAGTCTAGGTCAGAGCAGACGGTGCGTCCTCAATAGGCACCGGCCCCACATGAATGTCCATGTCGTACTCCCCATCTATGCCATACCCTTAATAGGTCGAGCATTACGCCTCTAAATCTTCTGTAAACATCAACGGGGTTATCCTGTCAGGATAATGAGCAAGTACAAATATCAACAACAGTTCCATTGAATTGACAAATGCTATAAGAGACAATTATAATGGAATACACGATAAAATATCAAGACTGAAATATAAACATGATATCATGTCAGGGTGTAACGTAGAGGAAAGTAGAACAGTACAAGAATATCTGATGTACAATGTAAATATAACCAGTGCCTTGAGTATTAGAGCGTTATGTGATCGACTTGGGTTAAGATCAGGCTGTTCCATTTGACCGGCTATGCACAAGTAGTATAGAGGATCAGGCCAGCCAAATGGAAAGCTATGCACAAGTAGTATTAGGTCAGGCTATACCCTACGTGTGGTGAGGATGGAACTATGCACAAGTAGTAACAAGTGGGGATAATAATCACATAACCTCTAATAACTCTCCATCTCCGAGTAGTATAATGGATCCAACCATGACACGTCATGACACGGGATTTAAAGAGCAGGGGGCCAGCCCACTTCCAAGTCGATGTCTATACAAATACAGAAAACAAGATCGAAAAATGTACTCATATACCAGGTAAACCAGGAATCACATCGCATGACGAGATCCAATATATACTAGTCCGTGTATCCTTGTGTCGAGAATCAAA
>JANAVB010032220.1:4582876-4640376 GCA_029216955.1 Iris pallida | reverse complement strand
ATTTGTGGCAATTATTGTGTTGTTGATATTACCTGCATGAGTGATACAGCTTACTGCCGTCGTCTCAACAATGGTGCAGGCTGGGCATGATCCGATTCGACCCAAGAAATTGGGACCGGGTCGTGACATATTTTTAGTGGTGGCCCATGCAGGTCTAATCAACAACTTAGGAGAACCAACTTAGAAACAATTAGAACACTAGAACATCAAATTGCCACAACATAGGACCGATATATATATATATATTAAATATTTTTGTTTGATTATATACTGGTAGGCTACCATGTTTATGTGTGCATCCTAAACCTTCCAGAGAATGGCCATTGACAAGACCAATTCTGCTGGCGATGAGGTGTCATCTCCGGATCATACCCCATCTCCTCAACCAAGTCCAGGGTTTATTCTCTCGCAGCTGATTGATCGTCCCCATAATACATCCAGTGAAGTTTTTACTACACCGGCGGATCCTACCTCTTCTCAAACTGAGCTGCATTTCCTTGAGGAAGTACCCATTCCTGATGCTCCACCAGTGCCAGCAAACACCTTCCAAATGGTTGCCCTACTTCAAGAAATCCTGGAGTCCCAGAAGGCTCAAGCTGAAGCCCAGTAGGAACAGATGGATATCACGAGAGAAGTCATGAAGAACGTCAATGATGTAGCCTTAGCTATCTCCAACCAAGTTAGAGCGGAACCTCACCCTAGGAGGTATACCCCTGAATCTAGAAGATATTTGGGTTCCATCAAGTACTCTACTTTCCGACAGTCTTGTCGTAAGAGGCTATTGGCTTGTGACTACTGCAAGAGGTCTGGTCATCAGGCCGTTAGTTGCCGCAAGAGATTGGGACAATGTTTGGCATGTGGATCCGCTGAACATCGGGTAAAGAACTGCCTCTTATCTCCCCATTATACTAGAGCACCTATCCCAGCAACACCTGCTACGCCGCAACCTAGGGACTCTCTTCCTATCGAGCAGACCTTGCCTCCTACACCCATTGCAGGAGGGCAAGATGCAGACTCGAAGATCATAGAAGAAGATGAAGCAGTTGGAGACTGCTCATGCAAGAGCCAGAACCATGAAGATTAGTACTTAGGACTGCTGAATAGCATTATCTATTGTTATAAGAAGTTGTAACAGGATGTCCTTAGATCAATCATAAGAGTTTTGCTGTAATTCTCCACATGAATAAACTTCTTAGTTACACCTTTATGGTAGATGTTTTCCCTGATAGTTTTCCCGGATTACCCCAGATTTAGACATAGAGTTCACTATTGACCTAGTCCCCGGCTCTCCCCTATTTCTAAGGGATTCTACAGAGTCAACCCGAAGGAGGCCAAGAAGATGAAGGACCAGATCAATGAAGGCTCTAGGATTTATCCAAGATGGAACTTCACCCTAGGGAACACCTATCTTGTTTGTGCCCAAGAAGGATGGAACAATACGGATGTGCATCGACTACCGGGCGCTGAACAATATCACCATCAAGAACAAGTACCCTATGTCCCGGATCGATGACCTATTTGATCAATTGAGCGGAGCCATGGTGTTTTCAAAGATTGATCTTAGATCTGGCTACTATCGGATCAGAGTCAGGAAGGAAGTTATTCCCAAGACGGCATTCAACACCAAGTATGGGCAGTTTGAATTCTTGGTCATGTCGTTTGGACTGACGCATGCTCCTGCGGTGTTCATGAACCTTATGAACAAGGTTTTCCATGAATACCTAGATCAATTGTCGTTGTCTTCATCGATGACATTCTGATCTATTCAAAGACGGAAGAGGAGCACGAGGAGCACCTCAGAAAAGTTCTGGAAACTTTGAGGAATGAGAAGCTGTATGGTAAGCTTTCCAAGTGTGAATTCTTTCTAGACAAGGTGGATTTTCTTGGCCATATTGTCACAAGAGAAGGAATTTCGGTAGATCATAAGAAGATAACTACTATTGAGAAGTGGACTACCCCAAGTTTAGTTGCTGAAGTTCTTGGACTTGGCTGGCTACTACTGGAAGTTGTGAAGGATTTCGCCAAGATCGCTGAGCCAATGACGAAGCTCACAAGGAAGAATGAAGAGTTCATATGGACGGAATGCTTGCCAGGCATCAAGAGACAGCACCGATACTAGCGCTACCCGCAGGAACCGGTGGTTTCTCAATCTACTATGATGCCTCTGATAAAGGATTGGGTTGCGTTCTTCAATAACATGGGAAATTAATTGCTTACATATATAGGCAATTACGGACTCATGAGAAGAACTACCTCACACATGATCTGGAGCTTAATGCGGTTATCTTTGCTTTAAAGCTATGGAAATATTATTTTTATGGAAAGGGAGTAGAAATATATACGGACCACAAAAGTCTGAAATATGTCTTCAATCAGAAGGAGCTGAGCAATTAGACAAGGAGATGGCTGGAGTTGATGAAGGATTTCAACATCGACTTGCAGTATCATCAGGGTAAGGCTAATGTGGCCGCTGATGCACTTAGTCGATACCCTATGGCGATGTTTTGACCAAGGAGCAGCACCTGCTAGAGGACGTCGAGAAGCTTGGACTGGAGATTATACTGCCTAGAAGGAAGGAGCTGGATGCTGATCCATTGTTGATGAAGTTGCAAGTGAGCTCGAGTCTGATGGATAAAAATCAAGGAGACGTAGTTTCAAAATGAGGCACTTTGCAGGCTTAGAGATCAAGTTTTGGCAGGAACACTTGAGGGTTTCTAAATTGATCAGTAGTAGAACTCTGAAGAATGGTACGAGGCTTTGCGTATCGGCTGACAAACGGAGGAACGAGTTGATGAAAGAAATACACCAGTCGCAGTATTCCATATGAGCTAATAAGATGTATCGGAATATGCCTCCATTGATTGGTGCTATGGAATGAAGAAGGACAATTCCAGGTATGGGATTAGATGTGAATTTGTCAACATGAGGAATTTAGCAAGAGAACAACAAGTTTGTTGCAGCCGCTGGACAATTCGGAGTGGAAGTAGAAGCATATAACAATGAACTTTGGGTAAGGATTGCCTTGTTCCCAAGGAGGAAAGGGCACCAATTGGATTATAGTGGACCGACTGACTAAGTCAGCACACTTTATTCCCTTCAAGGTTAGTTTATTCACCGAGAAGTTGGCAGCATTGTACGAGAAGCACCCCTACCGGATTTATGGAGTACAAATCGGCGGACAATCAAAGAAGATAATCTAGACGCTTGAAGATATGTTAGATCTTGTGTTTTGGAAATTGGAGGGTCTTGGAGAAGATCATTTAAAATTGGTAGAGTTTCCTTACAACAACTACCAAGTTAGCATCGTCAATCAGTGGAGTTTGAAGAAGGAGATAGCGTCTTTTGTGAAGATGTTCTCCTACCAGAGGAACGATCAGTGTTAGCAGAGCAGGAAAGTTGAGCCAGGTACATCAGGCCATTTGAAGTTTTAAGACGAGTTGGAAGTAGCGTACCGGTTAGCTCTACCAGCTAATCTTGAGAGTGTGCAACGTCTTCTACGTATCACAGCTCAGACACTACATTCCGGATCCGAGTCACATTTTGGATAATTCAGAGCTAAAGATTGGACTCAACCTTTCAGTGCCAGAGAAACCAGTTGCAAGCGTAGTCGGAGGTGAGAAGAAGATCAGAATTTGAGATATCACATAAACTCCTATTTCTTATCTTTTCGTTCTAAACTTGACTGATGCTGCTAAGTTAGCCTAGTTTTGTAAGCTATTTCTTTATCAAGCTTGATCATGACAGTATTTTATTGGGTGCACCCACTAATATATTGTCTAATCAGGACCGTTGCATGATGGTCTGATCAACCTCGTGTACTTTGGTTCGCTTTTGTATTTTTTCTGCATAGATGATATCATAAATGAAACTTGTCCCTAAACTGTTTCATCCACGACTGCCTTGGAAATTCTTATTGTTGGACCTGAGTTACGGGCATAGTACCCGTACCTGTTTGATTTGAGTTTATCCTACCCCCTAACCCTGCCTTTAATTTCGAGGACGAAATTTTCTAAGGAGGGAAGATTGTGAAACCCAATTCTTGTGATTTTATTAATATTAGTATTCTATTATTACTATTATAAATATTATAATTTTTGAGTGTTAAAAATTATTTCGAAAATTAATTAACAAGGATTTTTGGATTCAAACCCAGACCCGAGTCCGAACCCAGACCCGAGCCTGAACCCAGACCCAATTCTTTTCTAATTCTGAACTTTGGTTTAAAAAAAAAAAAAGGTTGGAGCTGGTCCACGAAGGACCAGCATTCTCTCAACTCCTCACCCGCTCAGCACCCCACGACCGATTCCCCTTCCCCCCATTACTCCCCTTCTATTCCTCACAACCAGCAGACCATCTCTTCTTCTTCCTATTAATTCCCACAACCAACCCCACTCCTCTTTCCTACTCACCATTTTCCCATCCCCACAAAAGCTTCATATTCCCCAACTCTCCCTCTCTCTCTTCTTCCTCCAGAACAATCAAACCCCCAAACCCCTCTCCTCCGACCGCGGACCCGACGCCGCCGGCGTCGACCCCCTGGCCCGCGCGCCCGACCCGACTCCGCCCGACCCGACGCCGCCCAACCCGTCGGCCTCCCTCTGCGCCGACGCACTCCCGCCGACCCCCGGCGCCGTGCCCTTGCTCCGGCCCCGCCCGGCGCACCTCCGGCGTTCCTCCCCGACGCCTCCAGCGCCCTTTCGTCGGCGTTCTTCGCCGGCGCAGTCCTGTGCACCGTTCCCAGCGCCCCGTCGTGCCTCGGACCCCGATCCAGCGCGTTCTTCGCTGTTCTCGCGGTCCCGCGACAGCGTTGCTCGCTGTCCACCGCTGTTCCGAGCCCCGATCCGCTGTTCTGTGGCTTTCCGCTCCCGGCCTGGAGCTAAGTTCCAGTTTGGACGTTGTCCCGGGTTTGCATTGCTGTCGGATCTCCATTTCTCTTCTTTATTAATCATCTGAGAGCTCTAGCCGAGCAACCCGAGGTATAATCCCTGTCCCGTCCTTTTTCTCTACAGTCTGTGATGAGAATGGTCCCCGATTCCCTCTTGGGAATTCGGTTTTAGCGATGTCGTATTTTTCGGAACCTTCGGAAAGGTTCTGTTGGTTGTTTTGGTTTTCCCGGAACTTTTTGGGAATTGGATTTCGGATATTTTGGGCTTTCCGGATTTTTCCGGTAGCGTTCTGTGATATTTTGGTTGAATTCGGACTTCCGTAATTATTTCGGGTCATTCTGAATTAATCTGTGGATTGGTTGTGTTTATTTTATATATATATATATATTTTGGAGATTTCCTGGTTTGGGATTTGCAGGAAAGATTAACGGCATATTTTTCAGTTTTTGGGTTGACCAAAAACAGAGGAGATGCTGCCGGATTTTTCCGTAAATTCAAGAATATTTTAAAAATGAATTTAAAATGGATTTCGAAATTTTATTTAATATTTGGATTTTGGGCGACGACCGTATCGGTCAATGGGCCCTGGCTAAGTGCAAACGAAACCGGTTTCGCCCGGACGTTGAGGCATTAGTCTAGTTGAAGATTGGACCATATCTGAGACTCGATAAATAATTATTTTATCTTTATTTTTATCATTTAATTTTATTCATTATTTAATTTATTTAAAGTTTAGGACTAACGGCAGTTTTTGTCTTATTTCAATTTATGTAAATAAATTGTAATGGGCATAAGCCCAGCTGGTTGTTGGCCTGTAACTGTATTTGGTAGTATAGGTTTTGGTTGTTGCTGTTTTTGCGAGTTTTTGTATTAAACGAATAAAATTTAATAAAAGTATTTTCGTACGAAATTAATAAAGGTTTACTCACCTAAAATTTACAAGTTTTAATATTTTAACAACGATCATGTATTTCTCATTAAAATAAGAAATTTAGTTTTATATGTATAATACGAAAATACAAAGTTTTAATCAATTAAATTGGTATCGACAAGATTTTTTCCAAAATACAAAGTTTAAACGATCTTTCCCTCGTTATTAATTCAACGCACCAATAATCGTATTTTTGTTCGTGTTTTGCTTAATAAAGACTAAAATTGACTAGGACACAACTAGATATTGCAACTAGTATAGTATCATTGGTGACTTTGGTTTTCTGAGACTAGTTTCCCGAATGTAGGATTTCAAGGAAGAAACTGGTTTCCCATCCCGACGTATCGACCCGTCCAGTCCAATCAATTTGAGGCAAGTACATTTTGTGTTAGTTTACAATTATTTAGTAATCGTTTTAATGGAAGTTTAAACCACGATGCAACACGGAACTCTCTCTGAGAGCATTGACTGTAACTACTGTAACTATTGGGGACTGGGGGAGTAGTGTAATGAGTATGACCACATCCAAACTACTGTAACTACTGTAACTATATTAGCTTACCCCTCATACACACGGGGATAAGCCGTATCTGAACTGTAACAAACCCAAGCCGGTCATATTTCATTGCCTATTCACATCACAGAACTGTAACTGTTTTAAAACTGTAACTGCTTAGTTGATTTTCAAAACTGTTTAAAAGTGCATAATTCTATTATTATTTCAATTGTTAAATTAGCATGAATTGTACTTTGCTCCTTCCTGACTGGAGATCCAACATTTTAGGTATCACTGATGATGCTTTATTCCGCGGTATTTTCCCGAGATCCCAACTAGAGGACGAAGATCTCGAGACTGATGAGCTGGTTGCCTAGATTTTCTTATTTTTATGATTCATGATGTTTGTGGAAAACAGTGTATTTCAGATGTATCTTTCATTTTGTTGTAAAAAGTTTTTAAATTCGGAATAATAAATTTGTGGCAATTATTGTGTTGTTGATATTACCTGCATGAGTGATACAACTTACTGCCGCCGTCTCAACAACGGTGCAGGCTGGGCATGATCCGATTCGACCCAAGAAATTGGGACCGGGTCGTGACACAAATCCTTATAATTCTACCCTCTAGGGCCAAGACACATACCCCACACAAGCAATCCAACTCGCGCACGCGAGCGTAAACGAGAAACGAGGCCCGAATGGCCAAATGGTCATTCTGGCGACTCCGGGATGTCCGATTTGCGATACCGCACGATATTGACACCAAACCTATCCGGATTCGACCCAAATTCTACCCATGAGTTCTAAATAATGATTAGAACCTATTCTAAGGGTTAACTTGCCGATTTTAGTATCGGTGCAAAAAGTCATCCGTGTGTTGGAACCCGAAAACCTCGAAAAAGCTAATTTTCATGATTTCTCGCGAAACGATTCCACGTATCCAAATATGAACACGTACCTAGCCTCATCTTACCTAAACTAACCTAATTAGGTCTAATTAGACTAGGAGCAACACCCAAACATATTAATTTAGGATTTTTTCCCAAATTGGCGCTAAACCTAGGCCGAAAGTCCCAAATTGAGTCCAATGGATTCCAAACCTCTTCTAATGGGTTATCCTACATCTCAGACATTCTCTAATGTGCAAATGACACTAATTAGAAGTAATTACAAAGGTTAGAGTGAGGGTTTACCTCTTGAGAGTTTGAATCCCAAGGAAAAGTCCCAAATTTACTTCTTTTCAGGTCAAAGCACAAGATCTATGCTCACACCACCACCAAGCTAGATCTACCTAGATCAAAACTACAAATGAGAGATAAACAAGGGTTAGCACTAAGATTAGAGAGAGATCTAGAGAAATAAAAAAGATTTGGAAGAGATTTGACTTACTTGAAGCTTAAAATCAAGAGGAAAAAAGAGGGTTTTGTATATAGAGAGAAAAAAGGGGAGATAGTATTTTCTTGCAAATGAGAGCAATGGGAGGGGGGTTTCCAAACCTGGCCGGCCACATATAGAAGGGATGGGGGCATTTGACACATTACCAAAATGTCCTCCAAGTCAAAGAAAAGAAGGGTTTTGAGTTGGGGTCAAAAATGGTAACTTGGAATTTCTAAATTTCAAGTTCTAAATCTAATTCTAAACTCTAATCCCACTAAAATCAAATAGGATTAGTCAAAATAAATATCTGGGTTTGGCCATGACAAGTTGGTCAGGTCCAATCAGGTCCAAAACTGACCCGGATCACTAACACAAGTCGAAATGAGACAAAACTCAAACCCGATAAAACAAAATCCCAAAATACAATATTAATAAATAAATATTCAAAAAAAAATTAAAAAACAAAAAAAATGACAAAATTATCCTTAATTTTGAAAACTGGAAGTGACACCTCCTCCCTCCGAGGCCAGTCCTCCGACCCCCTCCCCCTCCTCCCTCCGCCGACCAGTCCCGACCCGCCCCTCGACCCCCCTCCCCTCCTCCCTCCGCGGCCCGCCCCCGACCCCTCCCCCTCTCCTCCCTGCCGGCCAGCCCCGAGCCGCCCCCCGACCCCCCCCTCCTCCCTCCGCGGCCAGCCCCCGACCCCCCTCCTCCCTCTGCCGGCCATCCCCGACCCGCCCTTCGACCCCCCCTCGTCCCTCCGCGACCAGCCCCCCAACCCCCCTCCCATCCTCCCTCCGTCGGCCAGCCCCGACCCGCCCCCACAACCGGAGAGAGAGGGGGGGGGGGGAAAGAATGGGGAGGGGTAAAATTATATTTTTAGATGTATTTTAATGCCTATTAACGAAAAAGGGACAATCTGAGCAAAAATAAAAATATGAGGGTTAGATTTAAACTGTGAGTCTTTAATTGCACTTTTGGCACAAATATGGATGGTTTAAATGCACTTTAACCCCAACATCTTGTACCCAATTTTTGCCGTTTTTATTTACAGAAGATGATAATTGCTGCAGGTGAAGGAAAATTACTCTCTAGTTAATTGGGTAATAATGAAGAGGGGCGCTCAGGACGAGAATAAATTAACTCAAAAAAGAATAAAAAGTTGTGGATAACTTGAAGAAGAGCGAATTCGTAGGAAATATTATAACAATTTTTTACATTTATGGTACGACTGTTTAAAATTAGCTAGTTTAAATTTAAAAATTAGTTAGTTTACGACCCAATTTAAAATCTAACTTACGGGAGAGTTCGATAGATTTCTAACTAGGAGATTGGTCAGTTTAGATGTTCATGAATAGCAAGTAGTATTAGGGGTGAGCATTCGGCTAATTCGGTTCAAAACAAAATGAATAACCAAAAATCGAATTGGACCAAAAATCGAATAAGCAAAACCGAAAGCGAACCGAAATAGTCCATAACCGAATCAAACCGAACCGAATTAAATCGGTTCGGTTTATTTGATTTTTTTGGGTTTTTTTATTTATATATATATATATATATATATATATATATATATATATATATATATATATATATATAGAAAAAAGGATGAGAAAAGGGAAGGGGAAGGGGCTCCGCCCGTCGGCTTCCCCCGCTGCTAGCCGCCGCACCCGCCAGCCCCCTTGTGGCCGGGTGGCTCTGGTGGCCGAGCGGCTCCCTTGGCCTGGCAGCGACGTCGGGGCTCTTTTTCCCCCTCGGCGATCTCCCTCCCTCCTTTTTTTCCTTTCTCCCGCCACCCTGGCTGGCCGGGGATCCCTTGGCCGGAAGGATCCCCGCCGCGCGGCCTATCCCCTTCCTTCCACCCATCCCACCACCCTCCCCGTCGCAGTCGTTCCCGGCTGCGCCGCCGGGAGCGACGCCGTGAGACTGGGCCTCAGCCGCCGCTGGTAGTCCCCCAAGTCGCTCCTCCTCCTCCCATTGGACCACCGCCTGGTCGGAGCCGCGCCTCGCCGGACCCCCTCTGCCCGGCGTCCCATCCTATCGCGGCCCCGCTCTCGTGGCCGTCGTCTACTGCCCTCGCAGCTCCCCTAGCTGCGCCTCCTCCCGCGGTGGCGATCCCCCTCCCCCCCGTGTTTCCCTCCCTCCCGTGGCCGAAGCCCTCTCTCCAGGCGGCTTCCGACGGCTCTGAGGCGTCTCCCGCCTCCGCCCGCACTGTCCCGCCGGCTCCTCAGGAATCTGAGGCCCCTTCGTGGGCGGTGGTGGCCGCATCGCAGCCCTCCGCGCTGTGGCCATCGGCCAGTTTCTCCTCCGTCCAGACGCCCTCCTCTGCGCCGATCGACGGACCCGCGGCGCTCTTCTCCGCCGCCCTCGTGCGGTGGCCTTCGGCGCCCTCCTCCTCCGCCCCTCTCGGAGCTCCCCCAGCCTCCGATCCCTTCAGGGCCCTGGTGGTTCCGCGTCCACCACCGTGCTCGGCCCCCGCGCCCGCTGTGGCGCCGTCACCGGCCCTCGCCACTCCTCCGTCGGACTACGGCCTTCGGCGCTCCCTCCGGATCATGGCGGAGGTCCCCTCTCGTCGTTGACCTTTTCCGTGGCAGCCGGCCTCATCTCGCCGGCAGCTCCCCCCCCGGGTCTCCTCCTCCTCTCCCGTTCTCCCCCGACCTCCCCCACCCCCACTCGGCGGCGGTTCTCCACTCCCTTCCGGTCCTCCCCCTCTTCGGGTCGACCCGCCGGCTTGGTGGTTGACCCGGCGCCCTTCCCCGGCGCAGGGCCCTCGTTCGGCTTTCCCGCCGCCGCTACCGCCTTAGGGAGCCGCGCAGACCCCGATCTCCCCCTCCCCTCCTCCGTGCCCACCGCCGGCGGTGCCTCCGCTCCGGGTTGCACACCGGTAGCCTCGGCCCCCCCGGGACTCACGCGCTCGGGCAGTGGGACAGACCCACTGTCGGGTCTCGTGCTGGGTTCCCTGCCCTCGGGACTCACGCGCTGGGGCCCACCCGGTTTGAATTTTGAAATTCGTTTCAAAATTTAATTTTTCGTTTCTTTTCCCAAAAAAATAAAATAAATTATTCAGGACCGAGTGCCCACACCCGACACGGGGCTGTGTGCCCCCCGGACAGCGCAACCATATCCTTCCCGATTTTCAAAATTTAAAATCTCGTATTTCAAATTTTGAATTTCCACTTTTAATATTTTGTGCTTCCTACCTAGTTTACCGTTTCCTACTTTGTTTACCAAGGCCTTTTTGTGTTTTTTGCCTATGGTACCTGCTGTAATGCTCTTTTCGAGCCACCTCTTCAATTTCAATAAATTGCTCCTTCAAAAAATATATATATATATATATATATATATATATATATATATATATATATATATATATATATATATATATATATATATATATATATATACTAGTAAATAAAAAAAAATATATATATATATACTAGTAAATGCACGTGCTTTGTACGTATAATAATCCAACTATAATCAAATATCTCTTCTAACTCATGTGGTTAAGGTGTGAGGTATTTTTCTTGTTTGGTTGAGTTCGATTCTCCATGTTGACAAATTTAAACATTTTTCAACAATTTTTTTTTACAAATAAAATGGACCGTGATATATTGACGACTTAGACGGCTCACTTTTGAGCCGTTTTGAAGCCTCATTATATAGTGTAATATATATATATATATATATATATATATATATATATATATATATATATATATATATATATATATATATATATATGGAGCGGATCAAAAGCCCCCCTTAGAAAACCTCCTAAAAATCTCCCTCACTCTCGGCCGTAATTTAATGTTAATATTAATGTTAATATTAATGTTAATGTTAATATTAACATTAATATTAATATTAATATTAATATTAATATTTATTTTTATTTTTATATTAATGTTAATGTTAATGCTAATGTTAATATTAATGTTAATGTTAATGTTAATGTTAATATTAATTTTAATGTTAAGTTTAATGTTAATTTTAGTATTTAATGTTAATATTAACATTAAATTACGGCCGAGAGTGAGGGAGTTTTTTAGGGGATTTTCTAAGGGGGCTTTTGATCCGCTTCATATATATATATATATATATATATATATATATATATATATATATATATATATATATATATATATATATATAGGAAGCGGATCAAAAAAAAAAATATATGAAGCGGATCAAAAGCCCCCTTAGAAAACCCCCTAAAAACTCCCCTCACTCTCAGCCGTAATTTAATATTAATATTAATGTTAATATTAATGTTAATATTAATATTAACATTAATATTAATGATAATATTAACATTAAATACTAAAATTAACATTAAACTTAACATTAAAATTAATATTAACTAACATTAACATTAACATTAACATTAATATTAACATTAACATTAATATAAAAATAAAAATAAAAGTTAATATTAACATTAATATTAACATTAAATTACGGTTGAGAGTGAGGGGGTTTTCTAAGGGGGGCTATTGCACCAAACTTATTGCATCAATTATTGCACCAAACAATCTCAACCACACATTTATTTCTATCATGTGGTTATAAAGCATGCTGACGTGGCAACAACTTTATGGAATGCTTTATAACCATATGATAGAAATAAATGTGTGGTTGAGATTGTTTGGTGCAATAATTGATGCAATAAGTTTGGTACAATATCCCTCCCATATATATATATATATATATATATATATATATATATATATATATATATATATATATATATATATATATATATATATATATATATAGGGAGCATGGGGATTGATATGTATTATGGCTGAGCACTTGTAATTATTTTTAATATATGAGAATTACCCTTTCTTCAAAAAAAAATATATATATATAGGGAGCGGATCAAAAGTCCCCTTAGAAAATCCCCTAAAAACTCCCTCATTCTCAGCCGTCCATTTAATGTTAATATTAATATTAATGTTAATATTAATGTTAATATTAATATTAATATTAATATTAATATTTATTTTTATATTAATGTTAATGTTAATATTAATGTTAATGTTAATATTAATTTTAATGTTAAGTTTAATGTTAATTTTAGTATTTACATTAATATTAACATTAATATTAATATTAACATTAAATGGACGAATGAGAGTGAGGGGTTTTTAGGAGATTTTCTAAGGAGGACTTTGATCCGCTTATATATATATATATATATATATATAATATATATATATATATATATATAATATATATATATATATATATATATAAACTAAATTTTCTTATTCAGTTTTGGACAGAAACTGAAAACCAAAACCGAAACTGAATTAGACAATTTAGTATTTTCAAAATCGAAACCGAACCAAATCTCTTATTCGGTTCGGTTCAATTCGGTTTGATTTTCGATCCAAAACCAAATAATACTCATCCCTGTGTAGTAGTCTGTAAGCTAAGCGTCAAGAGTAGTGACTTGATGTAGGATATGATATTTGCTTAGTGGAGACGAGGTCTAAAATATGTAATATACGAGCACACGCACGTCTACCACCCATGCAAGTTTGTGCATTTCGGTTCCCATTTTATCAACCATGTCTTTCATTCAAATTTATTTATGTTTTTCATTGAACATTTATTTCTATTTAATTTTTGTCAATTCTTAATATTTTACCTACTTGTTTACATTTAATGCAAATCTTTCCAACTTAATGAGAATTTAAGTTGTTTTTAGAGATTTTGAAGTGGAAAGTTTGGATTTTTAGTAAAATTTTGTTGCTTGGGAACTCACTATTGTTTAGAGGTGTTTAGAGATTCGATTTCTATTCATAATTTCTGTTTATTATTCTCAATAGTTTACTTTTTTTTTTTCTTGTTTTTTTGTTAGTGAGATTTTGTTGGGAATTCTCTTCTGCTTTTGGATTAGCCTTACAAGAAAGGAACCGACCGAAAACCGATTTTGCTTTTAGATCACACATGTTAACCTTACAAGAAAGGAACCGACCGAAAATCGAACCTACCAAATTTGGTTCGATTTGGTTTGGTTTTGTTAATACGATCCGATTTTCGGTTTTCTAAAATTAGTTGTTGGTTCATTCGGTTTATGTATAGAGTAGAAAAATATACTTGAATATATTATTTAAACAGAAAAACTTTGGAGTGGTTATAAAACATGATATTTTCAACAATTTTAAATCAGTAGAGAGTTACAAAGTGGAAGCTTTGTTTCTTTACGTTTCTAAAGACACAATGGTACTAGTCGGATAAATTCTTTTTCAGTAGATGTTTACAATGACCCTACTATATCCTTCTCGACATCCTCCTCTAAAATAATACAGTATTAAAAAAACATAGGAAACATCCTCCTCCTCAGCATCCTGATCGAAAATAATACAATAGTAAAAAAAACATAAATTTTGTTCCCTCCATTATCTCAGTAGTATACTAATTTTGAATTAATCAATTAAATACACACATATCATTTGAAAATAATTCATAGTGTATCATTTGAAAATAATTCATAATATCTAATCAATTAACTATTATAAATATTATTTGAAAATAATTCACAACTATCTAAAAGAAAAAACATTCTGTTTATATAAACATGTGCAAATGTTATGAAAATAAATATCACAAATGGTGCATGAGATGATTCATTGTGTTTGCATGATGGATTTATAAAATGATACTATTATCTAAATTTACCTCAAAAGTTGTAATGACCTCAGAAGTTGCACATAAGTTGCAATGTCCTCATAAATTGCAATGACCTCAACGTATCTATCATGGCCGTCTCAAACCATTTCGAGGCCCTAGGCAAAAGTCTAAAGTTGTGGCCCTTTTTAAAAATTTAAAAATAATTAAATTATATAATTAAATTATATTAATTTATATGCAAACCTTCATCCTTAATTGGAACCGGCGATGTATCGTTATAAACGTTACCTAGACGGATTAATTTTTTTTTAATTAAAATTTGAATAAGAAGCAGTTGTGCATATATATTTGTTTTTATTATGTAGAAGATGAAGATAAAGAGACCAAATCTTTCTCCGAGAGTGGAGAATAAAAGGCGATAATGGTTATTGATTTATTTATTTTTTCCGAATTTTGATAGATTTAGTTACGTTTAAAATTTTTACAAATAGGCAAGCTCCTTTTTTAGCCGGACTTTTCTTAATAATATATATTCATGAAGAGAGCGGCGCTAGGGTTCCCAGCAGGGGGAATCCAACCTGAGGCTAGGAGATCACCGGAGATAGTCGATCGACGCCGAAGATCCGAATTTACGGGACGAGGGGGGCGGGGGGGTTGGACCACTGTGGAAAGACGTAGACGGTCGGGGCTGACCGCCAGGTGTGAACGAGCGGCTGGAGGGACCTCTACTCAGCTTGTTAGGGAGGTTGCGGCAAGAAATAACTTGGGTAGAAAGCAAGAGGCGGGTGCATACGGCTCCGGACATCCTCCTACGTCGGGGTGGGGGAGGCGCGGACGAGAAGGAGTGCAAGGAGGAGCGAGTAAAGGGGGAGAAGTTAACCTAATAACTAAAAACCGAGGAGTTGAAAGCCTCAAGAGGAGACGAACTCCACAACGAAGTGCCCATTCTCCAATAAAAATGCTATTTGGCTCCCAAAAAATTTGGGTGATACCATCTTCCATTATATGACATATGACATGCCTGATGACATGACAGTTGACATGGCAAAATTAAACATTAAAACTAGTATTAAAATTAATATTAATATCAAATTAACATTAATATTAAAATTAATATTAACATTAACATTAATATTAAAATTAATATTATAATTAACATTAACATTAATATTAACTTTAAAATTAACATTAACATTAAATTAATTAGCATAACATTAACATTAATATTAATATTAATATTAACATTAATTAACATGAACATTAATTTTAACATTAACATTAAAATTAATATTAACATTAACATTAAATTAAAATTAGCATTAACATTAACATTAACAATAAATTTTTTTGGGTAATTAATTTTTTGAGTTAAAACATGACATGTCAGCTGCCATGTCACTTGCCACGTCAGATGCCACATAATGGGAGATGGCATCACCCAAAAAGTTTGGGAGCCAAATAGCATAATTGCTTCTCCAATTACTTGGGCGAAACTATGCAAACCTGCGGCTGTCCAGGAGGAAGTGGAATTACAATACATCGAGCCAAAGATGATAAATGGCAGGAAGGTGGTGGAGATAACCAGCGACGACAGAGAAGAAACCACGGAGTACTAGAAAAATACATTAATCCTATATGTTATGGGCAATAAATCTTACTATGGGCAATTAAAGGCGTACGCGATTAGGGTATGGTGGCCAAAGGGGGAGATAGAAAATTTTTTACGCGAAAATGGTTTATATTTTATTAAGTTTGTCATAGCAGAAGATATGAATCGAGTACTAGAAGGTGGTCCGTGGACGTTTGATGGCCGATTAGTGGTGCTCAAGCGATGGTATCCAGAGTCATGCTTCAAAAAGGATCGGTTAACGATGGTACAAATCTGGATCAGACTGTCATGGCTATTGTTGGTGTAGAAGCTTCGTGGAACATAACTCAGAATCGTTGAGGCGTGTGAATCACTGTCCTCAAGAAAAGAGTCGCCCCTTAACGTAACTGTAAGGCTCGAATGGCGACGTTCCTCCAGGATACAACAACGAGTTACAGATAGCAGTACCTATCTGCAACCTACAATCGAACAGCGAAGAAGATGACTAACGTTTCTGATCTATCTCTCAGGTGGTTTTGGATCTCAGCGGTGTGTTCTTTCTGTGAAGAACGAAGGAATAAATAGAGTTGCAAAACTCTAATTCCGTCAGATCGTGAACCAAATATCAGGAGTAGAATCAAGAACGTGCATGAGACGTGTTGAATGAGTAGTAGCGGTCAAATAATGGGCCGCATAAATCGCGGGCTCACTACCAAGAGAAAGTGCAAAAAGTAGCGATCAAATAATGGGCCGCATAAATCGCGGGCTCACTACCAAGAGAAAGTGCAAAAAGTAGGGTCGTGTCCCGCCTATGCGCGAGGCTAAACGGCCCGGATTTGCACCCGCCCTGCGCGTGCGACGTGTCCGCACATGCGCATTAAGGTTTTCTGGAGCTTTCCTCCAAACCGGGTGCATTCTAGCCCAATGCCCCCTGGGCGCGCGAGCACCCCTCTTACTACCCACTCATCACAACCATGTAGAAGGTGTAAACATATATATACCCATTCACAAGTGTGGGTTTTAAGCGATATGGGACTAAACAAAAGTCTCTTTCCTTTTGTCTATGGTGTATTTGAAATACTCACAAAGTGGAACTAAAACAAAAGTTCCAACAATCCCCCACTATTTCAAAATACACCACACATGCTATGTCTATACCGACTACACCTCCCCCACATATTTTGAAATATGTAGTTGATTATTGGAACTTTTGAACTACTGCCAATGCAATTAAGATCCTAAAAGAAGAGATTCGAGTCACAGGGGCGAAAGTGTCAAAATAGTCTATATCTTTCTTCTGGGAGAATCCCTTCGCAACCAACCTAGCCTTGTATTTCTCAATAGAGCCATCTGCTCTTAGTTTCTTCTTGAAGATCCATTTGCAACCTATAGCTTTAGCTCCAGGAGGTAAATCAACAACTTTCCAAGTATGATTAGACATAATTGAGGTTAACTCACTGTTGATTGCTTCTATCCAGAAAGGTGCGTCTCTAGAATGTATAGCATTATCATAGGTTATCGGATCATCATCCACAAGAAACATGTGAAAATCATCACCAAAATTGGTGGATATCTTCACTCTTTTACTCCTTCTCAATTCAAATTCTGAATTTTCAGGAGTCTCAGAGATACGTTCAGTATGGTTAACAGTTCTTACGAGACTATTCTTCCAAGGAAAAATCGTTTCGAAGAAATCAGCATTTTTGGTTTCCAGAGTTGTATTTACAGCAACCTGGTCAGAGTCACTTTTAACAACCAAAAATCTATAAGCAGCACTATTATTAGCATAACCAATGAACGCACAATCAACAGTTCTAGAACCTAATTTCGTCTTTTTAGGTCCTACTAACAGAACTTTGGCGAGGCACCCCCTACTAACAGAACATTGGAGAGCGGGGGCAGACATAGCCAGCTACGTATAATAAAATAGGATCCACTCCACTATACGGTCACGGCTGTCTAGATATATGAGGGTTTATCTACAAGCCATCAGTCTCTTATGGTCAATAATAAGCCTAATGTCTCAATCACAAGCAAGTAAATAGATGTTACAAGATGTAAGACCACCAAATATACAATAGTAAGGTGTCCCAAACATTACATATTCAGCTGATCATGAAGCTAGTCGTTACAAAATGTGAGGACTAGCAAGAGTTTTAGTCATACATGATCAACCCTAGGTTGCCAATCATGTTACAGCCCGTAGGCAGACAGTAAGTAAAAAATGTACACGAGCTAACACTTGCTCGGCGGTTAAACGCCTCAAAAGAATAATTTACAATAGAGTGGGAGAGCCAAAATAAACCCACTCGTTGCCAGGATTCCCTCTAGTGGTCACCATGTGGCTGAAAGGTCGGTAGATCCTCTGGTGCTGCTCCGGTATCTGGCCATACAAAACCAGCTGGGTCAGACCCCAGAAAAAGCAAGTGTCACAAAGGAGGCTTTACTTAGGAACTAAAACCAACAATTAGTACAAGAATATAATTGCATAAAGACAGTGACGAAAAGGCTTAATAACAACAGCAAACTGGGTACGAACAAACCATTCAAGTAGCCAGGTCACAACCCTTAAACCAAACAAGGACCGGGGTTGTAACCCTTCGCCTGAATAGAACTCCGTCTCCCAAATCTTGTTGGTAAGGTAAACCGTATCAAGCATGAAAGGTGATATACGATGAGGTAACCATGGGACTATTCAGATAACCAGGTTACAACCCGTAAACCAAACAAGGACCAGGATTGTGACCCTTCGTCTGAACAGAACTTGGTTTCTCCTACCATTTATCGGCAAGATAATATAAGAAATCAAGACATGTAACAATCTTGTACATGATCAAGACAAGACTAGACTGGTTGAACTTCATCCATCATTCACGGCCAAGCAATAAGTACGGCTTGACACTTTAACTAACTAGGGTTATCACAGGCCTAGTTACTAGCAAGATGCAATGAGAATTCCAAGTCCGATTACCTGTTTGTTACTACCTGAGTGATCCCAGCAAGAAAAGAAAAAGATAGCATGATATAGCAGACACACTGTAGTAAGATACATGTGTCCTAAGGTACCACACTCGACGGCGGGCTGGAAGTGCGCTCATCTCGACGGATAGCAACAAATCCCATGTATATATACATATATAAGGCCGGGACCAAAGGGGCAACAGGTAACTGGGAAATTTTTCATGAACTATTTGATCAATCTAGTCATTAACCTAGCCAGATTCAGTATGAATTCCTGACCGTGGTACTCAGGGATCATGCCCTAGACATGATACAAGACACAACCGGACTAGTAGTTTATACAAGTACAATCATCCATGGTGTCCAGGCCAATGAATTAATTTATCAAGAGTGCGCCACGACGGGCCACTATCAAGCATTGTCAGGGTACTTGTCAAGAGTGCACCACTACGGGTCACTGTCGTGTCATGTATAGCAGGTAAAGTTATCAGGTCAAGTTATCATATCAGGAGTGCACCACGGCGGGCCACTATCAAGCATGTCAGTTCTTGGTCACATCATGCCAGGTACAATTATCATTTCAATCATGTCAATCATGCGGCCGAGAAGGGAGCAGCCCATGCGGCTGGAGGAGACTCGGGTCTAAGGGAATGCATGCGGCTTAGGGGAGTTCAGGGTCATGCAGCGGAGTATCATGCGGCCAGAGGGAAGTTAGCTTCATGCGGCTGGGGAAAGGAGTCCATGCGGGTCGGGATTAAGAGCCCATGCGGCTCAAAACAAGAGCAGCTCATGTATGCGGCAGACCATCAATCAGGTATATACGGCCAGGAAGGGGGAGGGGAGCATGCGACTAAGTCATAACATTCATGCTGCTGAGAAGTGGATTCTCATGCGGCTAGGAATGGACTGAGTTCCATGCGGCTGAATGATCACGAGCATATACGACTGGGGAAGGATGAGCGCGCATGCGGCTGGAAAGGAATACGAGCTTATGCGGCTACAGGGAAAGGCTCTCATGCGGCAGGAACGGACTCGGGTTCATGCGGTCCGCAGAGCAAGGGTTATGCGGCTGAACCGAGTCGAGTCCCATGCGACCAGAGGATAAGGAATTTTATGTGGCTGGGAATGAACTTCTCATGCGGCTGAATAGGAATACTTGCCGCATGAACTTGTCATGCGGTCAAGTGCTGCCATGCGGCTCGGACTGTACTTCTTCTCCAAATTTCTGAGAAGTAGTACACCAAGAAGCCATGACCACCAAGCTGCATAGAACCTTCATCCGGAGTCCAAATCCGAACTTTCATAGGTCAAAACGGGGCAGAATAAGATCCTCCACAACATGGAACCATCAAAACTCAGAAATAATAAGATTAAGTAGATCAAAACCTAAAATTTCAAAAATAAAGTAAACTTAGATCTACAAGAATCTAGCCATGGAAAGTGGAAATGCCAAGTATTAAAGTAAGTTAAAATGCTGTAAGGAAGAGAATGAAGCAATAAAATTTGAGTTCCTCCATGAAGCAAGTTGTACTTGCCTAGACCTCTCTCTCCCTTTCTGGTAGGTAAAGAAATAATGGAGGAAAGAAGAAGAGTAATGAAGAGAGAGAAGGAAGTAGGGTTAATAAATAGTAGTGGTGGTGGTAGGTAAGGGTTCACCCCTTGGTTCATGATGAACCAATAGCAATCCTCAAACCGAACCAAGCCAACCCAAACCAAGAAATAAACCAAGTCGGGAATAAAACTAAGCCAGGGAATCAAGCAATACAAGATAAAATACGTACACGTATTCCAAAAATACGTAATACGAACCACAGGCATTACATTTATGACACGCATGACATGAGTTGGACGTGTCCAGACTTACCTATGCGTTGTTCGTGTCCTGGCGAGTCACATATGTTAAAACGAGACTCAGACTCGACACGAAAGAGAACTGACACGTACGTGTCCAAGTCGAGCGGGCTGTTGGTACGGCGACAGGACGGAGGAAGCGTTGGCGTCGCGGCGCTGGGGTGGCGCTGCACTCGTCTCGGTGAGACGCGTCGAGTGGTGGTGGTCGCAAGCGTCGACGTGGGCTGTGGAGGCGACACTAGGGTGGTCGTCGGAGTTAGGGTTAGGGTTAGGGAAAAGTGGGGTGGAGACGGGCTGTTGTGGTCGGAGAAGGAACTAGGGTTAGGGTTTCGGCGTCGGGGAGTACTTATAGAGGGGGTAGGGCGGTTGAAATGGGCTAGGTCGGTGGTGCGGTGGCAGTCGCCGCTCGTCGATGGTCGTCGGGGGCAGGTGAGAACGTGAGGGGGGGGGTGACGGCGGTTTTGCAGCAAGGTCCCCCAAATTCAGGGTTTTGCATAAATGCCCTAAACCTATCAGTTTGTAAATATCATTTGCAAACTGTAGTTAAAATAATTTATTAAATTGTATACTGATATAATAACAATTAAAACTATTACAAAGTGATATTAAAACAATTCAATTAATTACAAAATGATATATTTGATTTAAAAAATTAATTAAAAATCATTTTAAAATTCTAAAAAAATTTCTAATAATTATTATAAATCATTTTAAATACATAAATGCTATTTAATATTATTAAAATATTATTTTTGAAATCTAGGGCTTACAAATCTTTTCTCCTTGAAAAATTTTGTTCTCAAAATTTACAAGGATAAAAGACTCTACAAACATTCTAACATAGCAAGCAATACAAACAAATGACTAAGGCTACGATCAAAACTAACCTCTAAGGTATCAAGCGGGAAAGGGTGGTTCCCTCGCAGCTGTTGGGTCGAACAAGTAAGGATATCTCTCCCTCATGTCCGACTCCCTCTCCCAAGTAGATTCACCCGGAGAGTGACGGCTCCAAGCTACTCGTACTAAGGGTATAACTTTGTTCCTCAGCCTCTTCTCCCTCCTGTCTAATATCTCCACTGGCTGCTCAGTGACTGCAAGGCTCGGTCCGATCTCTAACTCTAAATGATCTAGCACATGGCTGGGGTCCGGAACATATCTCCTCAGCTGAGACACATGAAAGACATCGTAAACTCCTGCTAGATTGGGTGGAAGTACAACCCTGTAAGCTACCTCTCCGATCCTGCCAAGTATCTCGAACGGTCCAATATATCTGGGGCTCAACTTGCCTCCTCGTCCGAACCGGATCGTCCCTCTAGTAGGTGATATCTTCACTAGATACATATCTCCGTCAGCGAACTCCATCGGTCTGCGACTAGCATCGGTCCAGTATTTTTGCCTGTCCTGAGCGACTCTGAGCCTGTCTCTGATCATTCCGACCTTCTCTGCTGCATCCGTGATCATCTCTGGCCCAAGCATAACTCTATCCCCAACATCATCCCAAAAGAGCGGTGTACGGCATCGTCGTCCATATAGAGCCTCGAAAGGAGACATACCGATGCTGGCTTGGTAGCTGTTGTTGTATAAAACTCTACCAAGTACAGATGGCTCTCCCATGATCCGCCAAAGTCCAGCACACAAGCCCTCAGCATGTCCTCTAGCGTCTGTATCGTCCTCTTGGACTGTCCATTTGTCTGCGGGTGGTACGTCGTACTGAACTTGAGCCGACTGCCCAACTCCTCCTGTAAGCTCCTCCAGTAGTGGGACGTGAATCTGCTGTCTCGGTCCGACACGATGCTCACTGGTACTCCGTGCAAGCAAACTATCTGCTGCATGTATAGCTCCGCCAACTTCTCGATAGAAAGCCCCACCTTGAAGGGTATGAAGTGCGCACACTTCGTCAGCCTGTCCACGATAACCCAAATGGCATCCTTCCCTCCTTGGGAATGAGAAAGCCCTGAGACGAAGTCTATCGTAATGTGTTCCCACTTCTACTCGGGAATGGGTAACGGCTGTAATAGACCAGCTGGCCTCTGGCGCTCCGCCTTGACCTGCTGGCAGACTAGGCATCTCGAAATGAAACGTGATACATCTCTCTTCATTCCGTGCCACCAAAGATGTTCCCGCAAGTCACGGTACATCTTGTTGGCACCAGGGTGAATAGAATATCGCGATCTATGCGCCTCCTGCAAGGCTGCCACTATCAGCTCTCCCTTCGGCACGCACAACCGGCTGCCATGCCTCAAGGATCCATCCTCTGCTACGATGAAGTCATCCAGCAATCCAGCTAAAGCCTGGGCTCGAAGTCTGTGAAGGCTCTCATCTGTAGACTGTGCTTCCCTGATCTGCTCCATCAAACCTGACTGAATGTCAAGCGCCATCATCTGTATCACTGATCCTGGCCGAACTATCTCGATACCGAGCTTCTCCAGATCTTCCCGCAAATGCCGATCTATCATCAGATACCATGCCATCGGATGCCTGCTCAGCGCATCCGCTACCACATTTGCCTTCCTGGGGTGATACTGTAAATCGATGTCGAAGTCCTTCATCAACTCCTGTAACACCCAGTTTTTCAAATGAGGGTATTTTGGTCATTTTTAAAAAATTTAGAATTTAATTTGAATTATTAATATTATTTATAATTAATGTGATTTTGAGTGATTTTTAGAATAATTGTTTTTGGTGTTTTAGAGACTTTGACTTAAGTTGACCTTGTAGACTAACCTAGTAAAAAACCTAGGTCTTGACTAAGAGATTAGGATTTGAGAACCTAGGTTGACTTAAGTTCATGAGGATGAACTCATTGGGTTTAATTTGGTGAAATTAGGAGTTAGTTTGATATGGAAATGGCTTGTGAAGTCACAAGTTATTTTATGACTAATAGGCTTAGTGGCCCATAGCCCACACCCATTGAACCAAGCCCTAACCATAGAATTTCTGAATAGCCTCTTTGGTCAGCCCCTCCCCTATTTATATGCTCTTAAAACTAGAGTTGCCTCTTTAGGAAACTTGCCATTTGGAAGAGGTGAGTCCCCAACTTTGTAAATCCTTAGAAAATCCATTTCTTCTCCAAATTCCTTCAAACAAATTGCAATAGGACCTAAATCCTGTATTCTTGCTGTTGGTAATAAGTTTTGACAGGAAGGGAACAATTTGGAAAGCTTTTGAGGTGTTTGACCATCAAGAGGAGCCCCTCTTTGTGAAGCTTTGTGAAGCTTGTGATACTCTTAGGTAAATCCTTTTCCCCACCGTTTAATCCTGTTATTCTTGCATCATTTAGAAGCCCTATACCTAGCCTAACTATAGGAATAGGAATCCCCAAATTTTTGTGTCGTTTTGTGTCCATTCTGGACACGTATCAGTACATGTTACTAAGTGTTTGATGAAATGCTCCAATAGGCATTTCGTGTGATTTTTGGGGTTTTGTTTGAATAGAAAATTAGCCCTAGGTGTCGTCTAGGGTTTTCCAGTGTCGTGTGCTGTATTGCGTGTCGTGTCGAGTCGTGGGGAACACGGGACACGCGAGTGCGGGTGCGCGCGCGCGGCACTGTAGCTCCCCTGCTACTCGGGGGCTACTGCGCGCTGGACACGCGACTTCGATACGAGATTTTTGGCATAGGGCTTGTGTCAATGACTGACACGAGGCTCGTAAAGTTTCACGAGTCCTCGTGTCGTGTCGGACACGTATTTTCGTGTGCACCGTGCGTGTACTGTGTGCGTGCGTGTGCTGTATTTATATTCTGATATTTTAATCATTTTTAAATGTTTTAAATTATGTTTAAATGATTAATTAGATCCTAAATGTGATGTTTAAACCCCTGTTACATTTTGTTACATATTAGTTTAGGTTTAATGTGGTATTTTGTTTCGAACATGTGTTTGGGAATGGGGTTATTTCTGATACATACACAGACACTGTTATTTCCAGAGTTTCAGCCATTTTAATTTCCTGTATGAAGTTTGTTCTCCACTTAAATTGATCCCCACATGTTTCATTTTATGTTTGCTAAGTGTTTCATTCAAAATCTGGGATTTGTATGGTGTATTTTGGATTTTGGTATTCAAATTGAGTTGGTTTCAACTGTTGTGAACATTAATGTTTTTTTTTCCTGTTTATATGAACTGAGTTCATGATGTTTTAAACTAAATTTTGAGTTATGATTTTGTCAATCCTGAGATATGGTTCTAAGTTACTTTAAATCGAATTCCTTTCCCTTCAAAACCTGTAAATGTTTAACCATGTTCTAGTTCTCTGTGTTGATTACATTGACTGATTGTACTCTATCAAATCCTGAGAATAATAACATGAGAAGTCTTCCTACTCAGGATTTATATTTGATTAACAGAGTTGTTCCCAGTTTGAACGTTTACTGAGATTGGTTGTCTTCCAGTTTTTGAAAACCTGGGAATGGGATTTAGCTTGAGTTGGTTTTCCTGTGTACATTGTTAATTGCTTTCCATGTATTCCAGTTACCTATGTTGCATTAAACTTAGTTTAGAAAGGATAGATTCCAGATTTTTCCCTTTATAACTTGGTATCTTAACTGTTGAATTCCTGATTAGATGTAAACCTGAGTTGCCAGGTTTTTCTGTGCTTGAGCATACACTGATTCCTTCACATGTTATACCACACTCACATACATGTATCACTCACCTTAACACTCTAACCTACACACAAGCCTAACACACTGTTACACTGTTTTACCATTGCTCACTGTTCATTTGATAACTTGAAATTGGTTGTGGTTTGTTCCCACTTTCCTTTGGAGAAACTGAGATTAGGATGTTAACTAATGATTGTGTGGGTTATACATAAGAGAACTTGAGTTGAATGCTTCAATTTCCAACTGGAAATGAGATGGGATGGTGTCCCTGTTTTCCAGTTTCTTCACACCCACACACATTCACACATGTGCACTCTCACCCTAACACTCTAGTATACACATACACCCTCATGTCACTATTGCTCACTGTTTTTAACTGTTATGGCATGTATCCTATCACAAACCCTCTACCTAGCATACACACATGTCCCCTACACTCACATCACTTTATGCTCACTGTTTTGCACACAAGCCTAACACTCTAATACACACACATACACTAGTATGTTGTTTCCTCTTATTTCATATGTATATGTATTTAGATTTTGAGTTTGTTATATATATAGGATTCCTATATATGAATGTGTATATATATTAGATATATATATAGTGTATGTGATACCATAATATAGTGTATTGTATATATATTATATGTATATGGGTTAGATATGGATATGGTTGCTTAGACTTGGCTTAGCCTATTGGCCCATGGCCTAGTCTTCTAGCCTATGGCATGGTATGTCAGTGTGGAGTCTAGAATATACTGTTTAGCCTTGTTAGGACTTAGAATAACTTGCTAGACTTAGATTAGACTTGTTAACCTAGTGTAGACTAGTTTGACTTAGGTTTGACTTCTAGGGTTGACCAGAGTTGACCAAAAGTTGACTTTGGCCTAGATTGACCTAGATTCATGTAGAATGCATTGTAGTGCATCTTATTACCATTCTGGACTTGTTGTGACTTGTGCTGTTCTAATAGGAGCCAGACACCACTCCTCGGACAGTATACATATATTCTCCAGATTCTCAGGTTACAGGCGAGTACATTCTCTGATCATTTCATATCTTGTTTAGGATTATATTCCTGCTTTAGATTACTTTACATGATGCTGACACGTTGGAAACACGGATTAGTACTATATGGATCTGGTTGTGCGATGTTATCCCCCTTAGCGGATACATCGGGTATTCGTGTTCGTGTACTTTATCGGAAACATCGTGTACTCTTTGTATTTGTTACATTCGTGTACGAAACGTGTGAATCGTGTATAATCATGTATTCACATGACCTTCGTGTACAATAACATAACGTAGCTGGATCCTTGTGTATTGATTGGGACGGGGGAGTAGAAGTGGTTATGTATTCAATCTAGTACATATTCAATCTAGTAGATTACTCGTGTACAAACCTCTGTAGATTACTCGTGTACAACATTCGTGTCGTCTACATAACCATCTTGTGCTCTGAATCACTAGCACTGTTAGTTCTCTATATATTGTAGCTATTTACTTACAGTCTCTTTTTTTTATCATATTACTTCTTCAGATCCTGTATCTTACTCTCTAGCATGTTTATATTTCCTAACCAGTTATGATTTTGTTGAGATGTACTGTACTCGCTCCTGTCCTGACTGGACCTGTTAAAATTTTTACAATGAATGATGAGGCTTTGGTGTCTATCCCTCTTGGTGCAGCAATAGACATCATTAGTGACTTGGACCTGATAGCAGTTGATGATACTTCTCTAGATTAGGGTTGTCTTTACTTTCTGGATCACTGTATTTAGATTTTGGAATATTTCTGAGTTATGTATTTATTTTAGTCACTTAAAATTCTGGATTTGTATCTCTGTGATGTTACATTCCTGGATGTTGTCTATCTTTATCTTTCTATCTCATTCCTGTTCTATCCTAGATGTGGTTGAGTTATATTCTGTTATGTCACCCCATTCGGGGAGTATAACTGTATATTACCTTTATCTGTTAGATGTTATGACCTAGGACAGCGTTCTACCATCGACACTGCGGCGTAGGCTGGACGTACCCACGTTACGTGCCCTTAATCTAGGGTGCGGGTCGTGACACATTTTTAGTGGTGGCCCATGCAGGTCGAGTTATGTAGTGGTATTCGAACTAGAGTATCACTATAGCCTGCAGTAGGATTAGGATATGCTTTGAGGGTACTCAATCACAATTAGAATTCCTTGAGAGATTCCTGGGATGACCCTTGAGAATCTTATTTAAACTTCAATTTGAAATCCTTCCCCTTGTTTTGTTCGCTCTCACTCATTGATTATTGAATTGATTTTGATGAATCGTTGTTGATTTTGATTTTTCTATCGAGATGAATTTTATGGCCTGAGTTACGGTACCTTCTGATAACATACGTTGACGGAATAACGGGGATAATAAACGTCTACTTGGTTATGGAACCTAGAGTTTATCGCAGCTATATTAGCTGGCATGGCGGAAACATAGAGACCAAATTCGGATGTACGTATCTTGGTTATGAGATTTGGAATTTCTCGCAGCTATACTAGTCGGCATAGCGAGAATTTCAGACGACGTGATTATAGAGGTGCATGCCCCTGTTATGGACTCTACCGTTTATTGCAGCCTTGCTTACTAGCGTGGCGAGAATTCTGAGTATCATGATTTGGACAGACGCATATGACTATCAGATTGTATCTTGGAAGGGTTCTTAAATATATCGTCTCTATCTTCATTCCAATTATTATAAATTGTTTCCGTCATCTTTTAACTTAGGAGTAGGAGTAGGAGTAGGAGTAGCTTAGCTGTTATTATGAACCTTGTGTAACTTTTGCTATAAATTCTTCCTAATACAATGAATTGGTGATTTTGCTAGACCTTGACTTAGATTTGATATTGTAGCTCTGATTTCAAAATGGTTCCTTCCTTTAAACAGATAAGCAGAATGGATTTTATCATTGTTTCCTTCTTGCCATTATATCTTGTATTACCTTAAATATATATATAGTGGACACAGATACTTGCCTGACACATATGCATACTATACTTGTTTACCAACCTATCTAAATGCATGTTAATATGATTAATGTTAAGTTCTCAAAATCCTAGTATTCTAATGTAGTGCAGTATCAGTGACTAGTTCTATGTTTCTCCATATTAAATTCGTATTTTAAATTTAAATTTCATGTTATTAGATTTGCTTACATCACTACACATGTATGTTATATAAAGGGCCTTATTTCAAAAAAAAAAAAATTTGGTTGAGTTTTGTGTTGAATTGTCAAATCTGAGACTGTGTACATAGTAAACCCTTAACCTTGGATTCTAAGTGTTTAGTTCAAATTGCAGTGTTAAATTGTAATGTTTTGAGCCGTATACATGGTTGTGTGCAGGTATATAATGTTAGGTTCATACTCTTACATGTTAGGTTGTGGTCATGGTAAACATTGAGTTGGTTTTGATGTTCGAATTTCTTCCAAATTTGAAAACTGAATACATGTTAATATTTTTTTTATTTTCAATATGTGTAGTTCAATTTCAGATCAAATATGTAATGTTGAGCTAACTGAATGATTGAACCCCTTTATTTCAAGTCTTAACCCATGTACACATGACACTCTACACTAATGTTCACAACTGCCATGAAAACCTAACCCTTCATCTCTATGTTATGTTCATGTAGCCATATATATATACTTATATATATGGTTAGCCATGCATGTTATGAGTAAATAGCTTGTACCTTGTAGACTGCTTAACCAATATGCCATGAATAGTGTAACTTGATAGCTACAGTTGAGACTCAAATCCTCCTATACACTTTCATGTATATTTCATACTAACCATATCACCTTTACATAATGATAGCTTTTCCCCCTAACACTCTCTCTTCTATATATATTAGATTGTGATTGGATTCAATGCTATTGACTTTCGTTCCTTAAACTTTTGGTTTTGTTTTTCTTAAATAGTACCCTTTATAGATGATTGGTAGTTGTCTTATTTTATTTTCTTGATAAATACCAGTTTTACAGATAGGATGGTAGACTGTTGTACAGCCTTAATGATTGTTGTGTTTTATCCTTTCCAGTATGGCACCCATGACCCGAGCCTGTCGCCTGAGAGCAGCTGCAGCTACTGACAGTGTGCTTCCACCTTCTATTGCTCAGGAGGTAGTGACCCCTCAGGCTAACCCAAAGGTAGTGGCACCTCCCGCCATCGAGGAGGTGTTAGCATCCTCACCAGAGAAATCCCCTCCACCACCTGTTACTCAGGAGAGAGTGGCAGTCTCATCTGAGACCAAGAGTTCTTCCCCATCTCCTCCTCTGCCTCCAGGAGCAGTACCCCATACCATACCTTCGACATGTTTGTTTCCTGACGGAGCTCAGATATCCAAACTTCTTCGGGATGTGTTGGAGACACAGAGAGTTCAGGCTGAGATCCTGAAGGAGCAGGGCCGTGGAATCCAACTGCTGTGGGATTTGGTACATTCAGGAGGAGAGCCTAGTTCTAAGAGGCCGAGGAGCAGTGTATACCCAGAGCCCCGTGAGCACCCAGACTATCAGCCTAGACCAGCCTACCCAGTCCAGACTCCTGTTCAGCAGAGGCCAGCTGAGAGAGTGCCTACCTGCGCCTTCTGTAAGAAGCCTGGACATGTGTGGGACATCTGTAGGAAGAGAAGAGGAGTGTGCCTGTTGTGTGGGTCAGCTGTACACAGACTGCGAGACTGTCCTGCTGCACTTATCCCAGCCAGGACTCCGCCTTCGGGAGGGAGTTTCAGCCACCAGACCTAGTTGGAGGTGAGTCCTTGACCTATATCTTAGCCAGTCTTTGAAAATTGATGCACCCTACCATATTGGTATATGTTTTGATACCTTGTGATTGCCTGGTACTGTAGCATGTTGGTATAACTAGATGAGACCCCAGACTGATATTACATGCCATGACCCCATAGGTTACATTTTCCAACTGAATGATTTTAATAGGTTTATGAGACTTTGATTGTGGGGGTTTGACCTAGAAGGGGTACGATCATCTTAATTTCGAGGACGAAATTTTTCTAAGGTGGGTAGGATTGTAACACCCAGTTTTCCAAATGAGAGTATTTTGGTCATTTTTAAGAATTTTAGAATTTAATTTGAATTATTAATATTATTTATAATTAATGTGATTTTGAGTGATTTTTAGAATAATTGTTTTTGGTGTTTTAGAGACTTTGACTTAAGTTGACCTTGTAGACTAACCTAGTAGAAAACCTAGGTCTTGACTAAAAGATTAGGATTTGAGAACCTTGGTTGACTTAAGTTCATGAGGATGAACTCATTGGGTTTAATTTGGTGAAATTAGTAGTTAGTTTGATATGGAAATGGCTTGTGAAGTCACAAGTCATTTTATGACTAATAGGCTTAATGGCCCACAGCCCACACCCATTGAACCAAGCCCTAACCCTAGAATTTTTGAATAGCCTCTTTGGTCAGCCCCTCCCCTATTTATATGCTCTTAAAACTAGAGTTGCCTCTTTAGGAAACTTGCCATTTGGAAGAGGTGAGTCCCCAACTTTGTAAATCCTTAGAAAATCCATTTCTTCTCTAAATTCCTTCAAACAAATTGCAATAGGACCTAAATCCTGTATTCTTGCTGTTGGTAATAAGTTTTGACAGGAAGGGAACAATTTGGAAAGCTTTTGAGGTGTTTGACCATCAAGAGGAGCCCCTCTTTGTGAAGCTTTGTGAAGCTTGTGATACTCTTAGGTAAATCCTTTTCCCCACCGTTTAATCCTGTTATTCTTGTATCATTTAGAAGCCCTATACCTAGCCTAACTATAGGAATAGGAATCCCCAAATTTTAGTGTCGTTTCGTGTCCATTCTGGACACGTATCAGTGCATGTTACTAAGTGTTTGATGAAATGCTCCAATGGGCATTTCGTATGATTTTTGGGGTTTTGTTTGAATAAAAAATTAGCCCTAGGTGTCGTCTAGGGTTTTCCAGTGTCGTGTGCTGTATTGCGTGTCGTGTCGAGTCGTGGGGAACACGGGACACGCGAGTGCGGGTGCGCGCGCGCGGCACTGTAGCTCCCCTGCTACTCGGGGGCTACTGCGCGCTGGACACGCGACTTCGACACGAGATTTTTGGCATAGGGCTTGTGTCAATGACTGACACGAGGCTCGTAAAGTTTCATGAGTCCTCGTGTCGTGTCGGACACGTATTTTCGTGTGCACCGTGCGTGTACTGTGTGCGTGCGTGTGCTGTGTTTATATTCTGATATTTTAATCATTTTTAAATGTTTTAAATTATGTTTAAATGATTAATTAGATCCTAAATGTGATGTTTAAACCCCTGTTACATTTTGTTACATATTAGTTTAGGTTTAATGTGGTATTTTGTTTCGAACATGTGTTTGGGAATGGGGTTATTTCTGATACATACACAGACACTGTTGTTTCCAGAGTTTCAGCCATTTTAATTTCCTGTATGAAGTTTGTTCTCCACTTAAATTGATCCCCACATGTTTCATTTTATGTTAGCTAAGTGTTTCATTCAAAATCTGGGATTTGTATGGTGTATTTTGGATTTTGGTATTCAAATTGAGTTGGTTTCAACTGTTGTGAACATTAATGTTTTTTTTCCTATTTATATGAACTGAGTTCATGATGTTTTAAACTAAATTTTGAGTTATGATTTTGTCAATCCTGAGATATGGTTCTAAGTTACTTTAAATCAAATTCCTTTCCCTTCAAAACCTGTGAATGTTTAACCATGTTCTAGTTGTCTGTGTTGATTACATTGACTGATTATACTCTATCAAATCCTGAGAACAATAACCTGAGAATTCTCCCTACTCAGGATTTATATTTGATTAACAGAGTTGTTCCCAGTTTGAACGTTTACTGAGATTGGTTGTCTTCCAGTTTTTGAAAACCTGGGAATGGGATTTAGCTTGAGTTGGTTTTCCTGTGTACATTGTTAATTGCTTTCCATGTATTCCAGTTACCTATGTTGCATTAAACTTAGTTTAGAAAGGATAGATTCCAGATTTTTCCCTTTATAACTTGGCATCTTAACTGTTGAATTCCTGAGTAGATGTAAACCTGAGTTGCCAGGTTTTCCTGTGCTTGAGCATACACTGATTCCTTCACATGTTACACCACACTCACATGCATGTATCACTCACCTTAATACTCTAACCTACACACAAGCCTAACACACTGTTACACTGTTTTACCATTGCTCACTGTTCATTTGATAACTTGAAATTGGTTGTGGTTTGTTCCCAGTTTCCTTTTGAGAAACTGAGATTAGGATGTTAACTAATGATTGCGTGGGTTGTACATGAGAAAACTTGAGTTGAATGCTTCAATTTCCAACTGGAAATGAGATGGGATGGTGTCCCTGTTTTCCAGTTTCTTCACACCCACACACATTCACACATGTGCACTCTCACCCTAACACTCTAGTATCCACATACACCCTCATGTCACTATTGCTCACTGTTTTTAACTGTTATGGCATGTATCCTATCACAAACCCTCTACCTAGCATACACACATGTCCCCTACACTCACATCACTTCATGCTCACTGTTTTGCACACAAGCCTAACACTCTAATACACACACATACAATAGTATGTTGTTTCCTCTCATTTCATATGTATATGTATTTAGATTTTGAGTTTGTTATATATATAGGATTCCTATATATGAATGTGTATATATATTAGATATATATATAGTGTATGTGATACCATAATATAGTGTATTGTATATATATTATATGTATATGGGTTAGATATGGATATGGTTGCTTAGACTTGGCTTAGCCTATTGGCCTATGGCCTAGTCTTCTAGCCTATGGCATGGTATGTCAGTGTGGAGTCTAGAATAGACTGTTTAGCCTTGTTAGGACTTAGAATAACTTGCTAGACTTAGATTAGACTTGTTAACCTAGTGTAGACTAGTTTGACTTAGGTTTGACTTCTAGGGTTGACCAGAGTTGACCAAGAGTTGACTTTGTCCTAGATTGACCTAGATTCATGTAGAACGCATTGTAGTGCATCTTATTACCATTCTGGACTTGTTGTGACTTGTGCTGTTCTAATACTAGCCAGACACCACTCCTCGGACAGTATATATATATTCTTCAGATTCTCAGGTTACAGGCGAGTACATTCTCTGATCATTTCATATCTTGTTTAGGATTATATTCCTGCTTTAGATTATTTTACATGATGCTGACACGTTGGAAACACGGATTAGTACTATATGGATCTGGTTGTGCGATGTTATCCCCCTTAGCGGATACATCGGGTATTCGTGTTCGTGTACTTTATCGGAAACATCGTGTACTCTTTGTATTTGTTACATTCGTGTACGAAACGTGTGAATCGTGTATAATCATGTATTCACATGAACTTCGTGTACAATAACATAACGTAGCTGGATCCTTGTGTATTGATTGGGGCGGGGGAGTAGAAGTGGTTATGTATTCAATCTAGTAGATTACTCGTGTACAAACCTCTGTAGATTACTCGTGTACAACATTCGTGCCGTCTACATAACCATCTTGTGCTCTGAATCACTAGCACTGTTAGTTCTCTATATATTGTAGCTATTTACTTACAGTCTCTATCTTTTTATCATATTACTTCTTCAGATCCTGTATCTTACTCTCTAGCATGTTTATATTTCCTAACCAGTTATGATTTTGTTGAGATGTACTGTACTCGCTCCTGTCCTGACTGGACCTGTTGAAAATTTTACAGTGAATGATGAGGCTTTGGTGTCTATCCCTCTTGGTGCAGCAATAGACATCACTAGTGACTTGGACCTGATAGCAGTTGATGATACTTCTCTAGATTAGGTTGTCTTTACTTTCTGGATCACTGTATTTATATTTTGGAATATTTCTGAGTTATGTATTTATTTTAGTCACTTAGAATTCTGGATTTGTATCTCTGTGATGTTACATTCCTGGATGTTGTCTATCTTTATCTTTCTATCTCATTCATGTTCTATCCTAGATGTGGTTGAGTTATATTCTGTTATGTCACCCCATTCGGGGAGTATAACTGTATATTACCCTTATCTGTTAGATGTTATGACCTAGGACAACGTTCTACCGCCGACAATGCGGCGTAGGCTGGACGTACCCACGTCACGTGCCCTTAATCTAGGGTGCGGGTCGTGACAACTCCAACCATCGTCTTTGCCTCATGTTCAGCTCCTTCTGCGTGAACACATACTTCAAGCTCTTATGATCAGTAAAGATTTCCACACGCTCTCCATATAAGTAATGTTTCCATAACTTGAGTGCAAAGATTACCGCAGCTAACTCTAGGTCATGGGTAGGATAGTTCCGCTCATGAGTCCGTAATTGCCTAGATGCATAAGCAATCACTTTCTCATGCTGCTGTAGGACACATCCTAGCCCCTTTCCCGAAGCATCGCTGTATATGGTGAAACCTCCAGACCCTGAAGGTAATGTCAGAACTGGAGCGGTCGTCAGCCTCCTCTTCAGCTCCTCAAATGCTGCTTGGCCGTCCTCTGACCAGATGTACTCTGCGTCCTTCCGCGTCAGCTTCGTCATGGGTTCAACTATCCTAGCAAAGTCCTGGACGAACTTCCTATAATAGCCTGCTAAACCCAGAGAGCTCCTGATCTCTGAAACTGACGTCGGAGCCTTCCATGTCTCAACGGCAGCAATCTTCCTGGGATCCACCGAGATCCCCTCTCCAGTAACTATATGACCGAGAAAATCCACTCGGTCCAAAAAGAACTCGCACTTCGACAATTTGGCAAACAACCTCTCCTGCCTCAGAATCCCTAAAACTGTCCGCAAGTGCTCTGCGTGCTCCTCTGGCGTCTTCAAGTATATCAGGATGTCGTCGATAAATGCTACGACGAACTTATCCAGATACAGGTGAAATGTCTTATTCATCAAGTTCATAAAGACAGCTGGCGCATTTGTGAGACCAAATGGCATCACCAGAAACTCGTACTGTCCGTACTTCGTGTTGAACGCCGTCTTCTGGATGTCTGCAGCCCTGACTTTCACCTGGTGGTACCCGAATCTCAAATCTATCCTGGAAAACACCTTCGTCCCACTCAACTGGTCGAACAAATCATCTATCCTGGGCAGAGGATATTTGTTCTTAATGGTGATGGTATTCAAGGTCCGGTAGTCAATACACAACCGAACTGTACCATCCTTCTTCGGCACAAAGAGCACTGGCGCTCTCCATGTAGAAGCACTAGATCGAATGAAACCCTTTTTCAACAGGTCATCAATCTGCTCCTTCATCTCAACGGCCTCCTTGGGGTTCACTCTATAGCAAGCCCGGGATAATGGTGATGAACCCGGTACTAAATCTATAGTGAACTCCACATCTCTGTCAGGCGAAAGTCCTGGAAGATCCTCTGGGAATACATCTATAAACTCCCTAATGATAGGGTGTGGCGGTGCTATCTCCCCAACTATCGCACAACAGTTCGGCTCTAGGCTGATATCCGGCCTTGTCCTCCTGACACTGAATGGTACCGTGCCTGGGGACTGAACAGAATACTACCCTCATGACAGTCTATAGCTGCATGGGCATATCTAAGCCAGTCCATCCCCAATATGATATCATACCCGGGGAGTGGCATCACAAAGAATCGTCTCCTAAACTCTCTCCCGGCTATAGTAATAGAGCATCTATAGATAGCTCTAACGGGCACTGGTCCGCCTCCCGTCATTACTCTACTCATCTCCTCGGTAGGTGTAGCTACTAAGTGGTGTTTATACATAAACTCTAATGACAGGAAGCTATGAGATGCACCGAAATCAAACATGCATAGAGCTAAAAAAGTATGCAAATAAATATGACCTGTGATGACGTCAGCCAAATAATCTGGCTCCGAAACCTGCTCTGGCTCCGGCTCAAGAGCTAGACTATAAGTCTTCACCTGGGGTTCCTTCTGCTACTGCAGATGTTGCCCAAACCTCTGCTGCTGGGTCGGAAGCGGCGGTCCTCTAGACTGTGGTCCGGCACCTGGTACTCTCGCTACTGGGCAGTCCCAAAGCTGATGGGTGGCAGATCCACAAGCTAAACACTGTCCCAACCTCTTCCTCCAGATGAAAGCGTCGTGGCCTGGCCTTTTACAGAATCCACACAAAGCTTCCTTCTGCTGCTATCGGGGTCCCGGGGCTCTAACTGGCGGGGTCGAATGATGTGATATAGGGGGACGGTATGTCTGCTGGTACGGCGTCGGTGCTCTTGGCTGGAAAGCCTGACGCTTGGAGGGTCCCTCGAGGTGTACAGAAGCCGGCCTCTTGTAAAACAGAAGACGCTCCTTTATGCTCCGGGCCAACTCTAGGCTCTGGTAGTAGTCAGTCGTACCATTCGCCACAATAAGTATGCCAATGTCTGGAACTAGACCATGGCAAAACCTACGCATCATCTCCTTTGGGTCTGCAACTAGACTAGGAGCGAAACGGCTCAGGCGACTAAACTCTGCTGCATACTCGTCAACAGAACGATTCTCCTGCTGGATGTTCTGGAATCGTATCCCCATGGCTACCCTAGCGGTGGTCGAGAAGAATTTCTTCTTGAACTGGGTCTTGAACTGATCCCAAGTGGCCTTCTCTTTCGCGAATAGCGGCTCATTCCGGAACCAAACTCCTGCCAAGTCTATCAGCAAAAATCTCGCTGCCTCGACCTGGAGGTCATTCGGCAACCTAGCTCCAAGGAGCTTCCTCTCTACCGAGTCTAGCCAGTCATCTGCTACTACTATGCCCTCATTCCCTAAGAACTCTTTGGGGTTCAGACCCATGAAGTCCTTGATTGTCCCTGCTCTCTGCCGTGGCTCTACAGGTGGTGGGACCATGGTACGTTCCTCAGAATGCTCCATGCTCCGACAGAGTAGGGTGGTCTACTTCTGATGGGTCGTTAGGAACCCCTGGATCAGAGTGAGCAGTTGGTTTCCGTCGAGTGTGACGAAAGCCTGGGCAGGTATAGTAATAGGTGGTGGTGGGAGTATCGGGTCCTGCTGAGACTGTGATGTGAAAGGTGGTGGAGGCATCTGGGTTGGTGGATTTATGGAGTAGGAAAGTATGGTAGGTGGAAGTACATCGATCAACTGGTCAACCGACTGGATAGGGAGTGTGCCATTCTCAGGTGTGACATACTGGGATGAGCGGGTGAGCACCATCTAAATAAATAAATAAAAAGGACTTATAAGGACTCTTTAAAGTAAATAATCATAAATAACAAGAAAATCCAATTTGTAACAACGAACATGTGATGCGTTTCTTATGTTACAGTCCTAGTATTCCTCTAGGTGTTCTAAGCGTCATTCCTAGTGTTGTCTAATTACCTTAAGTTCCTAATTGCAGGCAAGCTTGGTACAATAACGTAACCAAACAATTTAGTCAGGACATGCATGGGCCACCACTAAAAATATGTCACGACCCGCTACCCAAATTGTTGGGCCGGGCCGAGTCATGTCCAGCCTACGCTTGAGATAAAGCGTAGTAAGCTGTTCTAAAGATACAAGATAAGACTAAAATGTGCTAACAGTTCTATATGTAATAAAGAGTCATAAATGTTCTAAACACAAAAGTCATCTCATATATAAGAAAGTTCCAAATACAAGTCCAAAATGTAAAGCTGGATACAGGTCCAGTCACAAAATACATAGTCTAATACTTGACTACTCTCAAAAGTCCAAAATGTAAATAGACAACTAGACGAGTTTTTCCGCAGGTACATCCTCGTAAGATAAAGCCTGGTCCTCGGCAGTAACTCCATAATATGAGTCACAGAGCAACTTCTCCTCAGTAAGAATACCTACAACGTTATTCTGTCAGGACGGGAGCAAGTACTGATTCTAACAAACTAAATATACGAAGCATGAACAGAAAAGTAATAAACTGGAATCATGGCATATCATGGTTTAATTGGTTCTTTTTAGAAATGGCAACATATAGTTTAAAAGTTTAAAACCGTAGCATGTACGTGAATCGGTCAATAGGTGAATAGGATGTACAGCAGTACATATCAAGTTTTTCTGGCATGCACATACGTGCACGAACGGCATCGGTGTATATCCATACACAAACGTGAGATCAGAACATACGACAAAGTTACATATAGAATGTTACTGTGCGCGGTCATAAATATTTATTAAAAATCAGCAAACCTATGTATCCTGAAAATGAGTTCTGTTTTTCTATTTTTATAAAATACTAAAAGTACTTATTAAATGCTATAAAAATTATAATAAATTACCTAAATTAACATAGTATTTAAATACAATTTTTTCCAAATTTTTACAGTAGTTAAAACAGTATATATATAATAATATATATATACATAAATACATATATATACATATATATAAATACATATATACATATATAATAAATAAAAACAAAAATAAAACAAAAGAAGAGGGAAAGGGGGGCTCGAACTCGGGTAAGGGCAGGGGGGTGTTAGGCGCGATCGGGCTGGCCAGGGGGTCAGCCCGAGTCATGTGTTAGGGAATGGGTTAGGGTTAGTTTTAAGTTAGATTTTAGGTTAATGCGTTTTAACTCGATAGCCCAAACTTCGTGTCCTGACAGTTAGGGACACGAAGAACGGCCAAGTCCAAGTGTCCTGGTCATTTACGACACGCACGACACGAGTTAGACTTGTCCAGACTTACCTACGCGTTGCTCGTGTCCTGGCGAGTCACATATGTTAAAACGAGACGCAGACTCGACACGAAAGAGAACTGACACGTACGTGTCCAAGTCGAGCGGGCTGTTGGTGCGGCGACAGGGCGGAGGAAGCGTCGGCGTCGCGGCGCTGGGGTGGCGCTGCACTCGTCTCGGTAAGACGCATCGAGTGGTGGTGGTCGCGAGCGTCGACGTGGGATGTGGAGGCGGCGCTAGGGTGGTCGTCGGAGTTAGGGTTGGGGTTAGGGAAAAGTGGGGTGGAGACGAGCTGTTGTGGTCGGAGAAGGAACTAGGGTTAGGGTTTCGGGGTCAGGGAGTACTTATAGCAGAGGGGGTAGGGCGGTTGAAATGGGCTAGGTCGGTGGTGCGGTGGCAGTCGCCGCTCGTCGGGGGCAAGTGAGAACGTGGGGGGGGGGGGGTGATGGCGGTTTTGCAGCAAGGTCCCCCAAATTTGGGGTTTTACATAAATGCCCTAAACATATCAGTTTGCAAATATCATTTGCAAACTGTAGTTAAAACAATTTATTAAATTGTATACTGATATAATAACAATTAAAACTATTACAAAGTGATATTAAAACAATTCAATTAATTACAAAATAATATATTTTGATTTAAAAAATTATTTAAAAATTATTTAAAAATTCTAGAAAAATTCCTAATAATTATTATAAATCATTTTAAATACATAAATGCTATTTAATATTATTAAAATATTATTTTTGAAATCTAGGGCTTAGAGTTGATTTTCAACTTCAGCTTTATATTTTAGAAACATCTCACCTGCTTCATGATTGTTTGTAAGGAGATATACCTTCGTGTATCTAGAGTAATCATCTATAAAGGTAATATAATAATATTTCCCTCCTCTAGACATTAAACTCCTAAATTCAGCAAGATCGGTGTGAACTAAGGAAAGCAAATCAGTATTATCTCTAGAAACAACAGGTAAACAACCCTTTTTGATGGCTTTAACTTCAGCACATATTTCGCACTTATCATTCGTTGGTTTAGTGATTTTAGGCAATAAACCAATTTTCCTCATTTCCTTAATATAAGGTGCAGAAACATGTCCTAGTCTACCATGCCACAAATCAAAGAGTCAGCCATATAAGCAGAAGAAGCAGAATTTTCATTAATAACAGTTTTGAGTACATTCAAAAGAAATATACCCAGGTTACAATACCCTTTTCCTATGAATGTCTCATTCCTGGAAAGCACTACCTTGTTGCATTCCATGTTTACTTTGATTCCAGCTTGAACCAAAAGTGACATAGAGATCAGATTGCAGCGAATGTCAGGAACATGCAGTACATTACCCAGTGAAAGGGTTTTTCCAGAAGTCAAGTTGAGAAGAACTGTGCCTTTTCCCAGGACGGGTACAGGCCTAGAGTCACCCATATAGACTCATTCTTCTCCATCTTTCACTTGGGTGTACTCTGAGAAAGACTTTAAGTCACCACAGATGTGACGGGTTGCTCCAGAATCAATCATCCAGTCTTTTTTCTCAGCCACCATGTTTACAACAGAGAAAACAGCAGCAAAGACATCATCCTTCACTATGTTAGCTTTCGGAGTGACATCATTGTTGTCTCCATCCTTCTTGTGTCTGCACTGAAAAGCATGATGTCCGGGTTTTCCACAAACATAATAGTTTCCTTTATTCTTCTTAAAAGGACGAGAATTGTTAGTCTTCAGAATAGAAGATTTCCTATCGGTTTTCTTAGGATTTCTCCTAAACCGATTAGAACTAGAACTGGGATTACCTTCCACAATATTAGCCTTGGAGTCAAACTCCGTAGCTAATCTTGCGTCAAGTTTTCTATTTTTCTCTTCAATCCGAATAATCACGTCTTCCAGACTCATCTGTCTCCTTTTGTGCTTCACTTTGTCCTTGTAGTCTTTCCATGATTCAGGTAGTTTCTCAACTAAACAACCAGAGACGAAAGCGTCAGGGAGTTCAATATCCTCAGTTTTCAAATCATTTAAAAGAACTTGAAATTCAATGATTTGAGAAGAGATATCTCTAGAGTCAACAAACTGGAATTTAAGATAATTCCCAATAACATACTTTTGAGTACCAGCATCTTCGATTATATACTTCTTATTCATATTTTCCTAGATCTCGTAAGCTGATTTATATGAATAGTATATCGAAGATCTCATTCGACAGGGTGTTTAGAAAAGTGTATCGACATACCTTGTTTCCTTGCTGCCACTCATCGTACAGCTTTTGGAAATCATCGAAAGCGTTGGCAGCATCTTCTATGTTAGCCGAATCGAACTCCATAGCCGCCGGCTTTTCAGGTTCAGGTTCAGTTAGGTACTTCGCATAGTTCAACACGTCCAGGCTGACATAGATCCTCTCCTTTCAGCGTTTGAAGTGGGTACCGTTGAAAACTTCAATCTTCGAAACGTCAGGAAGCTTTGAACGAGATTGAACGGATCCAGCAGCAGCGAGATCATTGTTCAGAGAAGTCATCTTTTCTTGAGATTGTTGGTGTAAAAGCTTCGTGGAACAGAACTCAGAATCGTTGAGGCGTGTGAATCACTATCCTCAAGAAAAGATTCGCCCCTTAACGTAACTATAAGGCTCGAATGGCGACGTTCCTCCAGGATACAATAACGAGTTACAGATAGCAGTACCTATCTATAACCTACAATCGAACAGCGAAGAAGACGACTAACGTTTCTGATCTATCTCTCAGGTGGTTTTGGATCTCAGCGGTGTGTTCTTTCTGTGAAGAACGAATGAATAAATAGAGTTGCAAAACCCTAATTCCGTTAGATCGTGAACCAAATATCAGGAGTAGAATCAAGAACGTGTATGAGACGTGTTGAATGAGTAGTAGCGGTCAAATAATGGGCCGCATAAATAGCGGGCTCACTACCAAGAGAAAGTGCAAAAAGTAGCGGTCAAATAATGGGCCGCATAAATCGTGGGCTCACTACCAAGAGAAAGTGCAAAAAGTAGGGTCGTGTCCCGCCTACGAGCGAGGCTAAAAGGCCCGGATTTGCACCCCCCCTGCGCGTGCGACGTGCCCGCACATGCGCATTAAGGGTTTCTGGAGCTTTCCTCCAAATCGGGTGCATTCTAGCCCAATGCCCCCGGGCGCGCGAGCACCCCTCTTACTACCCACTCATCACAACCATGTAGAAGGTGTAAACATATATATACCCATTCACAAGTGTGGGTTTTAAGCGATGTGGGACTAAACAAAAGTCTCTTTCCTTTGTCTATGGTGTATTTGAAATACTCACAAAGTGGAACTAAAACAAAAGTTCCAACAATCCTCCACTATTTCAAAATACACCACACATGCTATGCCTATACCGACTACACCTCCCCCACATATTTTGAAATATGTGGTTGATTGTTGGAACTTTTGAACTGCTCCCAATGCAATTAAGATCCTAATAGAAGAGATTCGTGTCACAGGGGCGAAAGTATCAAAATAGTCTATGTCTTTCTTCTGGGAGAATCCCTTCACAACCAACCTAGCCTTGTATTTCTCAATAGAGCCATCTGCTTTTAGTTTCGTCTTGAAGATCCATTTGCAACCTATAGCTTTAGCACCATGAGGTAAATCAACAACTTCCAAAGTATGATTAGACGTAATTGAGGTTAACTCACTGTTGATTGCTTCTATCCAGAAAGGTGCGTCTCTAGAATGCATAGCATTATCATAGGTTATCGGATCATCATCCACAAGAAACATGTGAAAATCGTCACCAAAATTGGTGGATATCTTCACTATTTTACTCCTTCTCAATTCAAATTCTGAATTTTTAGGAGTCTCAGAGATACGTTCAGTATGGTTAACAGTTCTTTCGAGACTATTCTTTCAAGAAAAAATTGTTACGAAGAAATCAGCATTTTTGGTTTCCAGAGTTGTATTTACAGCAACCTGGTCAGAGTCACTTTTAACGACCAAAAATCTATAAGCAGCACTATTATTAGCATAACCAATGAACGCGCAATCAACAGTTCTTGAACCTAATTTCGTCTTTTTAGGTCCTACTAACAGAACTTTGGCGAGGCACCCCCACATTCTGAAATATTTTAGGTTAGGCGTATAGCTTTTCCATAGCTCATAGGGTGTCTTGCCAGTTGCCTTATAAGATATCATGTTCTAAATAAAACAAACAGATAGGACGGCTTCTCCCCACAAATTTAGGGGCGCTCCTGAATTAACCAACATAGCATTCATCATCTCTTTCAAGGTTCTATTCTTTCTTTCAGCTACCCCATTCGATTCAGGTGAATATGGAGGGGTAGTCTCATGAATTATGCCAAGTTGTTCACAAAAGTCAGCAAAGGGATTAGACTCATATTCACCTTCCCTATCCGACCTAAGCCTTTTAATTTTCCTATCTAGTTGATTTTCAACTTCAGCTTTATATTTCAGAAACATCTCACCTGCTTCATGCTTGTTTCTAAGGAGATATACCTTCGTGTATCTAGAGTAATCATCTATAAAGGTAATATAATAATATTTCCCTTCTCTAGACATTAAACTCCTAAATTCAGCAAGATCGATGTGAACTAAGGAAAGCAAATCAGTATTATCTCTAGAAACAACAGGTAAACAACCCTTTTTGATGGCTTTAACTTCAGCACATATTTCACACTTATCATTCGTTGGTTTAGTGATTTTAGGCAATAAACCAGTTTTCCTCATTTCCTTAATATAAGGTGCAGAAACATGTCCTAGTCTACCATGCCACAAATCAAAAGAGTCAACCATATAAGCAGAAGAAGCAGAATTTTCATTAATAACAGTTTTGAGTACATTCAAAAGAAATAAACCCTGGTTACAATACCCTTTCCCTATGAATGTCTCATTCTTGGAAAGCACTACCTTGTTGCATTCCATGTTCACTTTGATTCCAGCTTGAACCAAAAGTGACACAGAGATCAGATTGCAGCGAATGTCAGAAACATGCAGTACATTACCCAGTGAAAGGGTTTTTCCAGAAGTCAAGTTGAGAAGAACTGTGCCTTTTCCCAGGACGGGTATAGGTCTAGAGTCACCCATATAAACTCGTTCTTCTCCATCTTTCACTTGGGTGTACTCTGAGAAAGACTTTAAGCCACCACAGATGTGACGGGTTGCTCCAGAATCAATCATCCAGTCTTTTTTCTCAGCCACCATGTTCACAACAGAGACAACAGCAGCAAGGACATCATCCTTCACTATGTTAGCTTTCAGAGTGACATCTTTGTTGTCTCCATCCTTCTTGTGTCTGCACTGAAAAGCATGATGTCCGGGTTTTCCACAAACATAACAATTTTCTTTATTCTTCTTAAAAGGACAAGAATTGTTAGTCTTCGGAATAGAAGATTTCTTATCGGTTTTCTTAGGATTTCTCCTAAACTGATTAGAACTAGAACTGGGATTACCTTCCACAATATTAGCCTTGGAGTCAAACTCCGTAGCTAATCTTGCGTCAAGTTTCCTGTTTTTCTCTTAAATCTGGACATGAATAATCACGTCTTCCAGACTCATCTGCCTCCTTTTGTGCTTCACTTTGTCCTTGTAGTCTTTCCAAGATTCAGGTAGTTTTTCAACCAAACAACCAGAGACAAAAGCGTCAGGGAGTTCAATATCCTCAGTTTTTAAATCATTTAAAAGAACTTGAAATTCAATGATTTGAGAAGAGATATCTCTAGAGTCAACAAACTGGAATTTAAGATAATTTCCAATAGCATACTTTTGAGTACCAGCATCTTCGATTATATACTTCTTATTCATATTTTTCCAGATCTCGTAAGCTGATTTATATGAATAGTATATATCGAAGATCTCATTCGACAGGGTGTTTAGAATAGTGTATCGGCATACCTTGTTTCCTTGCTGCTACTCATCGTACAGCTTTTGAAAATCATCGAAAGCGTTGGCAGCATCTTCTATGTTAGTCGAATCGAACTCCATAGCCGTCAACTTTTCAGGTTCAGGTTCAGTTAGGTACTTCGCATAGTTCAGAACGCCCAGGCAGACGTAGATCCTCTCCCTTCAGCGTTTGAAGTGGGTACCGTTGAAAACTTCAATCTTCGAAACGTTAGGAAGCTTTGAACGAGATTGAACGGATCCAGCAGCAGCAGCGAGATCATTATTCTGAGAAGTCATCTTTTCTTGAGATTGTCGGTGTAGAAGCTTCGTGGAACAGAACTCAGAATCGTTGAGGCGTGTGAATCACTATCCTCAAAAAAATATTCGCCCCTTAACGTAACTGTAAGGCTCGAATGGCGACGTTCCTCCAGGATACAACAACGAGTTACAGATAGCAGTACCTATCTGCAACCTACAATCGAACAGCGAAGAAGACGACTAACGTTTCTGATCTATCTCTCAGGTGGTTTTGGATCTCAGCGGTGTGTTCTTTCTGTGAAGAACGAATGAATAAATAGAGTTGCAAAACCCTAATTCCGTTAGATCGTGAACCAAATATCAGGAGTAGAATCAGGAACGTGTATGAGACGTGTTGAATGAGTAGTAGCGGTCAAATAATGGGCCGCATAAATTGCGGGCTCACTACCAAGAGAAAGTGCAAAAAGTAGCGGTCAAATAATGGGCCGCATAAATCGCGGGCTCACTACCAAGAGAAAGTGCAAAAAGTAGGGTCGTATCCCGCCTACGCACGAGGCTAAACGGCCCGAATTTGCACCCCCCTGCGCGTGCGACGTGCCCACACATACGCATTAAGGTTTTCTGGAGCTTTCCTCCAAACCGTGTGCATTCTAGCCCAATGCCCCCCGGGCGCACGAGCACCCCTCTTACTACCCACTCATCACAATCATGTAGAAGGTGTAAACATAGATATACCCATTCACAAGTGTGGATTTTAAGCGATGTGGGACTAAACAAAAGTCCATTTCCTTTTGTCTATGGTATATTTGAAATACTCACAAAGTGAAACTAAAATAAAAGTTCCAACAATCCCCCACTATTTCAAAATATACCACACATGCTATGCCTATACCGACTACACCTCCCCCACATATTTTGAAATATGTGGTTGATTGTTGAAACTTTTGAACTGCTGCCAATGCAATTAAGATCTTAATAGAAGAGGTTCGTGTCACAGGGGCGAAAGTGTCAAAATAGTCTATGTCTTTCTTCTGGGAGAATCCCTTCACAACCAAATACCTAGCCTTGTATTTCTCAATAGAGCCATCTGCTCTTAGTTTCTTCTTGAAGATCCATTTGCAACCTATAGCTTTAGCACCAGGAGATAAATCAACAACTTCCCAAGTATGATTAAACATAATTGAGGTTAACTCACTGTTGATTGCTTCTATCCAGAAAGGTGCGTCTCTAGAACGCATAGCATTATCATAGGCTATCGGATCATCATCCACAAGAAACATGTGAAAATTATCACCAAAATTGGTGGATATCTTCACTCTTTTACTCATTCTCAATTCAAATTCTGAATTTTCAGGAGTCTCAGAGATACGTTCAGTATGGTTAACAGTTCTTTCGAGACTATTCTTCCAAGGAAAAATTGTTTCGAAGAAATCAGCATTTTTGGTTTCCAGAGTTGTATTTACAGCAACCTGGTCAGAGTTACTTTTAACAACCAAAAATCTATAAGCAGCACTATTATTAGCATAACCAATGAACACACAATCAACAGTTCTAGAACCTAATTTCGACTTTTCAGGTCCTACAAACAGAACTTTGGCGAGGCACCCCCACATTCTGAAATATTTTAGGTTAGGCGTATAGCCTTTCCATAGCTCATAGGGTGTCTTGCCAGTTGCCTTATAAGGTATCCTGTTCTGAATAAAACAAGAAGATAGGACGGCTTCTCCCCACAAATTTAGGGGCGCTCCTAAATTAACCAGCATAGCATTCATCATCTCTTTCAAGGTTCTATTCTTTCTTTCAGCTACCCGATTCGATTCAGGTGAATACGGAGGGGTAGTCTCATGAATTATGCCAAGTTGTTCACAAAAGTCAGCAAAGGGATTAGACTCATATTCACCTCCCCTATCCGACCTAAGCCTTTAATTTTCCTATCTAGTTGATTTTCAACTTCAGCTTTATATTTCAGAAACATCTCACCTGCTTCATGCTTATTTCTAAGGAGATATACCTTCGTGTATCTAGAGTAATCATCTATAAAGGTAATATAATAATATTTCCCTCCTCTAGACATTAAACTCCTAAATTTAGCAAGATCGGTGTGAACTAAGGAAAGCAAATCAGTATTATCTCTAGAAACAACTGATAAACAACCCTTTTTGATGGTTTTAACTTCAGCACATATTTCGTACTTATCATTCGTTGGTTTAGTGATTTTAGGCAATAAACCAGATTTCCTCATTTCCTTAATATAAGGTGCAGAAACATGTCCTAGTCTACCATGCCACAAATCAAAAGAGTCAACCATATAAGCAGAAGAAGCAGAATTTCCATTAATAACAGTTTTGAGTACATTCAAAAGAAATAAACCCTAGTTACAATACCCTTTCCCTATGAATGTCTCATTCTTGGAAAGCACTACCTTGTTGCATTCTATGTTCACTTTGATTCCAACTTGAACCAAAAGTGACACAGAGATCAGATTGCAGCGAATGTCAGGAACATGCAGTACATCACCCAGTGAGAGGGTTTTTCCAGAAGTCAAGTTGAGAAGAACTGTGCCTTTTCCCAGGACGGGTACAGGCCTAGAGTCACCCATATAAACTCGTTCTTCTTCATCTTTCACTTGGGTGTACTCTGAGAAAGACTTTAAGTCACCACAGATGTGACGGGTTGCTCCAGAATCAATCACCCAGTCTTTTTTCTCAGCCACCTTGTTCACAACAGAGACAACAGCAGCAAAGACATCATCCTTCACTATGTTAGCTTTCGGAGTGACATCTTTGTTGTCTTCATCCTTCTTGTGTCTGTACTGAAAAGCATGATGTCCGGGTTTTCCACAAACATAATAATTTTCTTTATTCTTCTTAAAAGGACGAGAATTGTTAGTCTTCGAAATAGAAGATTTCTTATCGATTTTCTTAGGATTTCTCCTAAACCGATTAGAACTAGAACTGGGATTACCTTCCACAATATTAGCCTTGGAGTCAAACTCCGTAGCTAATCTTGCGTCAAGTTTCCTGTTTTTCTTTTCAATCCGGACATGAATAATCACGTCTTCCAGACTCATCTACCTCTTTTTGTGCTTCACTTTGTCCTTATAGTCTTTCCAAGATTCAGGTAGTTTCTCAACCAAACAACCAGAGACGAAAGCGTCAGGGAGTTCAATATCTTCAGTTTTCAAATCATTTAAAAGAACTTGAAATTCAATGATTTGAGAAGAGATATCTCTAGAGTCAACAAACTAGAATTTAAGATAATTTCCAATAGCATACTTTTGAGTACCAGCATCTTTGATTATATATTTCTTATTCGTATTTTCCCAGATCTCGTAAGCTGATTTATATGAATAGTATATATCGAAGATCTCATTCGACATGGTGTTTAGAATAGTGTATCGGCATACCTTGTTTCCTTGCTGCCACTCATCGTGCAGCTTTTGGAAATCATCGAAAGCGTTGGCAGCATCTTCTATGTTAGCTGAATCGAACTCCATAGCCGCCGGCTTTTCAGGTTCAGGTTCAGTTAGGTACTTCGTATAGTTCAGTACGTCCAGGCTGACATAGATCCTCTCCCTTCAGCATTTGGAGTGGGTACCGTTGAAAACTTCAATCTTCGAAACGTCAGGAAGCTTTGAACGAGATTGAACGGATCCAGCAGCAGCAGCGAGATCATTGTTCTGAGAAGTCATCTTTTCTTGAGATTGTTGGTGTAGAAGCTTCGTGGAACAGAACTCAGAATCGTTGAGGCGTGTGAATTACTGTCCTCAAAAAAGATTCGCCCCTTAACGTAACTGTAAGGTTCGAATGGCGATGTTTCTCCAGGATACAACAACGAGTTACAGATAGCAGTACCTATCTGCAACCTACAATCGAACAGCGAAGAAGACGACTAACGTTTCAGATCTATCTCTCAGGTGATTTTGGATCTCAGCGGTGTTTTCTTTCTGTGAAGAATGAATGAATAAATAGAGTTGCAAAACTTTAATTCTGTTAGATCGTAAACCAAATATCAGGAGTAGAATCAGGAACGTGTATGAGACATGTTGAATGAATAGTAGCGGTCAAATAATGGGTCGCATAAATTGCGGGCTTACTACCAAGAGAAAGTGCAAAAAGTAGGGTCGTGTCCCGCCTACGCGCGAGGCTAAACGGCCCGGATTTGCACCCCCACACAGCCCGGATTTGTATCCCACCTGCGCGTGCAACGTGCCCGCACATGCGCATTAAGGTTTTCTGGAGCTTTCCTCCAAACCGGGTGCATTCTGGCCCAATGCCCCTCGGAAGCGCGACCACCCCTCTTACTATCCACTCATCACAACCATTTAGAAGGTGTAAACATATATATACCCATTCACAAGTGTGGGTTTTATGCGATCTGGGACTAAACAAAAGTCTCTTTCCTTTTGTCTATAGTGTATTTGAAATACTCACAAAGTGGAACTAAAACAAAAGTTCCAACAGCTATCCCTACAACTTTGGAGGATACCATCAATTATGAAGATGGCGAGTATGGTCGGTAATCCGTTACAGACTGACCTACCCACAGCCAAGCGGAAGAGGCTATCTTATGCTCGAGTCTTTGTCGAGATAGAAGTTGCAAGCGAACTACCAAGACAAATAGAATTGCTTCTGCCAAACGGGGAGAGAATATGGCAAAACAGTAGAGTGTGAGTGGATACCGCCTTCATGCTGTCAATGTGGCTGGTTTGGCCATGTGAAAACTTATTGCCAAGATAAGAAGGTGAGAACAGAAGTAGTGACAGAAGCAAACATGCCACAGGGAGAGAAAGAGAACCAGGATGGTACATGTACACAAGAACACAATGGTGAACAAAATAATGGGATAGTCATGATGGAAGGCATACAAGCGAACGGGAAGGAAGAAGAATGGCGCGAAGAAGGACAGGCGCTAACGATGCTGGACAAGAGACAAATACCAGAACGTGGGAATGGAGAAGATGAACAAAGCAACCAGGCGACAAGGGAGGAGGAGTACAGTCTAACTCTACGTGAGGATGCAGACAGATGATTGAGGTCCCTCAACCATCAAGAATCGCACGCCCAGTAATTGGGAATCAGTTCATATAATACAATATGGCGGAGGTGCAAGGATTTGGATAATGTGGGATACAAAAGAATGGCAGGGACAGACTAGGTTCATGTCTGATCAGTTAATAGTCAACAAAGGGGGTCTGGAGGTAGCTATCGGGGCGGTGTATGGTCAAAATAATCGGAGACTGTGAGGAAAACTGTGGGAAGACATCATCAGGGTGGCAACGGCAGTGGGGAACCAGCTTCCATCAGTTCTGTGTGGAGATTTTAATGCCATACTGGCGGGAAATGAGAAGCAAGGAGGTCGTCCGGTTCCTGCTAATATCCTGGCCGACTTTCAAAACTGTTTGCTGGGCTCAGAACTCTCTTGCCTAGAAAGGTCAGGACATTTATGGTCCTGGAATAATAGCTTTATCAGTCAACGAGTAATTTGTCAATATGATAGAGCGATAGGCAATAACAAGTGGATAGAAATGTTCCCCACGGCGCGAGCAGAGGGGCTGCATAGAGGTACAAGTGATCACTCTCCCATCCTAATCCGAATAGGTGCACGAAAGAAGCCAGAGAGACGTCCTTTCAGATATTGTAATTCCTGGGCTTTGGATGAAGGTTACAAAGAAGTGGTAGAAAGAAGTTTGAAGCAACAAATAATCGGCAATCCACAATTTCGCTTTACTCGTTTGCTCAAATAGGCAAAAGCTAACATTAGAAGATGGAATATGCACAGATCAGTTCAATGCCTGGTAGACAAAGAGAAGGAATTACTGAACATACAAGAACGCCTCCAAGTTATGCCATTTGACGAAGATTTGGAAGCGGGAGAAGTGAAGCTTCAGGAAGAAATTCGCCGACTCCGGTTCTAAGAGGAGATACAGTTGAAGCAACGGGCCAAATGTTACTAGCATAAGACGGGAATCGGTGTACTAAATTTTTTTACGCCACCATCAGAGCACGCCAATACAGGAATAACATGATGCAGCTTATCGATGCTAAAGGTAACCCTATTACTCAAGATTCCCATATACAGGAAGAGGCTGTTTTGTTCTACATGAACCTATACAACCAGGAGGGATATGAGGAGGAATTCCAGGACCTCATATACAAGCATGTTGTAACCGAGGAGGGGAACGCGGAGCTTCGAAAGAGAATCTCCATGGAAGAAATAGAGCAGGTTGTCAAGTCTGCTGACCCCAATAAATCGTCGGGACCGGATGAATTTAATGCGGCTTTCTATAAACAACACTGGCACCTAATGAAGGACTTGCTTTACCAAGTAGTGGATGATTTCTTTGAGTCAGGGTGTCTACTCCGGCAGCTGAATCATACTTTCCTCTCCCTGATTCCAAAGAAGGAAGGAGCCACAGAGCTGGGCGACTTCAGACCAATAGCCTGTTGCAATTTTGTTTATAAAGTTATTACTCACATTATGTACAACAGGATGCAGGAGATTATGCAGGGCCTCATATCAGCTAATCAGGCGACATTCATCAAAGGGCGCTCAATTACTGAAAACTGCCTCCTTGTGCATGAGTTGGTTCGAGACTTTAACAAGTCAAGGGAAAAGAAATGATGCATACAGCTCGATCTACGGAAAGCGTATGACATGGTGAATAGAAAATTTGTTTGCAAAGTCTGGAATGTATGGGGTTCGAAAGGTGGTGGATAGATCGTATAGAAGAATGTATATCCACGCCGTCGCATACAACCTAAAATTTCCCACTTAATCTATACATACGACCTCCTGGTTTTCTTAGAACCGTCAGAGAAAAGTATAACATCCTTACTACAGGTGCTAGCAGAGTTTGAGAAGATGTCGGATTTGGTGCTAAACAAGGAGAAATCGTAAGTTTTTTCAGCAGGTATTATCTGAATAAGGAGCACTGGTCGGCGATGCTTGGGATCGAACAAGGTCAGCTATCGGTCCGTTACCTTGGGCTCCCTTTGTAGTGCCCCGTCCCTACATCGTGCCCCATTCTTCGTCCACGGGGTGCGCGAGAAAGGAACACTATCGCTATCGATTCGGTCGGGACCGATAGGTCGGGATATTCGATCGAATCGATCGAACGGGAACGGTTGAATTAAGATCCATTCTCCGTTATGGAGTGGCTTCTTCGGAACCAAGTCCCATATTCAGCGAGTTGTACCTCGAGGATAAACTCTGCGGCTGAGTCGGGAGAGACCTCCCGTTGCTCTGCTTTTCATGTCGCAATTGCTTCTTTGGCTTTGGTTTTCTGAATGCGTTTTCGTGAATATTTTCGATGGTTTTCATGGCTTGCATTTCGAACTTCGTATTCGTATCGAATTTCCTTGAATAACACAGTGTTCTAATCAGTTGCTTGTACAATTTCAGGTGATCGTGTAGGCAACGTCTAGCAAGGCCAACCTGTTTCTCTCCCCAAGTAAATACTAAGGTGAGTGGCTGACCTCCTTCGTCTCGACCCTCTATTTCAAAATGAGAACTCGGGTAATGATATCAAATTTGAATGATTCGCTTAAAAAATACAAGTCCTGTGTTCTAGAAGAGAAAAGATGAGTTGTGTAGAAAATTGAGATAGAATTATTTCAGGCCTGCAAAACAACCAAGTAAATGGATCGATTACATAACAAGCCCCATCGATACCCTAAAATATACCTTGTTAACTTATCACGGTCATGGACAACTTGTCGACAAGGGCGATGGTTTCTTCGAGCGGCAACCCGGGGCCACGGGACCGACTCGGCCTAGGAAGAAACAAGTTATAGCCGAGCTGGGTAATAGGCAATCGGTAATACGGGAACTTGCATCGGAGCTCACTACTTGCGTTGCAAGGGTCCCGTTTACCAGGCTATGTCCAGGATGGCTAGTTAATGCCAGTGACCTCCACATTAAACACTTGACATAAATTGTTATCAACTAACAGGGAAGGTGATGGTAAGTTTTATGTTGCACGGCACGCTCTGCCGAGGAAAATTCTGGTGTAACTTACTTGGTTTACGTTTCGTCAAAATGCTCCGTATGAAAATATCTAGGATGGTTAGAAAGATCACTAAAAGCAAGTCGTATAATTTTTATCTAAATTCTTGAACCAAATGAGAGCCTGGAAATTAATTAGCCACTCGCTAGTACATGTTGATTGTACTGATCCTCGCTCTCTCTACAGGTACGATAAATCGGGAGGAGTGTGCCGCGTGAAGGGAGGCAACGCTCGTGTGTTTTGAAGCTTCGTCCGTGCGGTCGAAACTTAGATCCAATCCCTTTTGAAGACTCCGCTGTTGAAGATCAAAAGACAGATGGAGCGACTTCCCACAATCCTAGGTGGTTTTGTAATGCTGGTTGTATAATCAATGGATGAAATGTATGGAATGGCTATCTCATCGACGTTCATTTTGTAATGGAGTCAGTTTGTAAAAAGTCTGCACGGTGCCTTTTTATCGAGTCTGTAAAATGATGTTCATTATCAATAAAGCTTAAGTTTTCTTCTTTATAATGTGTGTTCAATTTACTCTGCGCATTCTCTTGTTGTTGTATTTCGGATAACCTTATGACTATGCCTTGTGCTAGTGCAATTTAGGTTCGCACGGCATCACGCCCGGGGAACGACTATCGATTCTACGGAATCGGGACGTGACACCCTTTGTCAATTAATTATGCTGGTAATATGGAGTGTATGGGCCTGGTCAAGTACGTACAAGGGCGACTGGAAGGATGACAATCTCAACTTTTATCCTTTGGGGGTCGGATAGAGCTGATCAGGTCGATTATCTGGGCGGTCACCTCATATTGGCTTCAGGTGATTATTATCCCAATAGGAACTATGAAAGAGATTGAAAAACTGTGCGCTAACTTCGTATGAAAAGGGGGAATGCATACGATCACATGGGATAAGCTGTGCCATAAAAAGAGGAGGGCGGCATCGGGTTACCCTCTCTTCCGACCCTCCGGGAGATTGCAATGCTGAAGTTGGTTGGCGACTCCTCACGGGGGAATCGCTTTGGGAGGAATGGATGAGAGCCAGATACGTAGGAAAGAAGAATTTCTGGACGTTGAGCGGGGATAACAACTCGTTCGTCACCTTCAAAAAAATTCTATCACAAAGACAAGCTCTGAAGAACTGCATCAGTCGAGAGATATGCGACGGACGCTCGACAAACCTTTGGATGGACCCATGGCTCAACAAGAGCAGTTTGATTGATCGGCTAGGTTGGCCGACCTTTGAGCTAATCGGGCACAAGACTTCAGTGGATACGCTTATTGAAAACAACAGGTGGTGCTTAAAGGATAGGCACCTAAACAACTGGTTTGGAGGCGAGATTAGGGATACTCCGATCACATGAGGTCAAGGTACGGATCGATGGATGTGGGACGGGTCGGCGATCGGGAGATACGTACAACGGACAGCTTACGAGAGACTGTGACTAGTCTTTCCAGCAGCTCCATGGATGGAAGTAGTATGGGTAAAGGAAGCAGCGGGCAAGATGCAGCTCTGCTTATACAAAGCGGTACGGGATAGACTCCTAACAAAGGAGAGGCTCATAAGCTTTAGGGTGCAAATTCCTGATGGCCGATGTGTTCTATGTGGAGGAGAAGACGAAACACGCGATTATATCTTCTTTCAATGTCTGCTTTCGGGAAGAGTATGGCAACATTTCAAAGGGTAGATGGGACTGTCGAGTGGAGGCACGACCAAAATAAGTCATGTCAGCGACGAGTTTAGCGACGCTTAATGAAAACGTCGCTATTATTTGGCAATTTAGCGACGTATAATTTTTACGTCGCTGGACGTCACTACTACCGACGTTCAGCGACGTATTGCGACTAATTTTTTTATAAAAAAATATTACGTCGCCCAAAAGTCGATAAACGTCGCTATTGTTTTACTATTAGCGACATTTTTGCGACACTAGAATACGACGTCGCTATATTTTTAGAATATAGCGACGTTCAGCGACGTCTTTCACTGACGTCAGTAAATCTTTTCCATTAACCCGATCGGGTTTTCCTTTCCCCCCATTCTCACACAAAAATTTCCCAAAAAATTTGTTTTCCCCCCATTCTCTACCGTCGTCCAGCCTACTCCTCCACCGCCTCTTCGAGCTCCTCCTCCTCCTCCACCGCTCCTTCTCTTCCACCGACCTCCTCCTCCTACTCCTCCTCTGCCGACCGGCCTCCTCCTCCTTCTTCTCGTTGCTGCGTGCTCCTCATCCTCTCCGAGCTCCTCCACCGACCCCTCCTCCTCCTCCACCGCGAGCTCCTCCTCATCCTCCTCCTACTCGGCCATCCCAAGATCCCCTCCTCCTTCAACCGAGCTCCTCCACCGAGTTCCTCCTCCTCCAACCGCCTACATGTGCCGCGGAGCTCCTCCACCGCGAGCTCCTTCTCCTCCTCCTCTCGGCCACCCCCTTCCTCTATCAGCCCCAAAGCTCAGGTAAACCCTAACCCGATATCTCTAGTAGCCATTTGACATGGATACGACACAGACACGAATACGACACGAACATAGACACCAAAGGTTTTCGATGGTATGTCGAGGCTAAGTCCCTTGTTATATTTTTGTTTCTGTCAAATGCTAAGCCTTTGCGGGGTTGTCGAGCCGAGCCAATATAATAGGTTTCGTTTTTTCGGTTGAATATTTTCAATGTTTAATAGACTGGACCTAATATTGAACTTTTGTCAAAAATATAAATTTGATAAACATACACTGAATTTTTACATTTCAATCATTTACAACAAAATATCATTAAATTGTTACATTTCAATCATTGGGTATGTAATATCACAGAATTGTGAAAGCGTTGGAACAAAGGCCTCGTTTGGTTCACGAAATGGAAGGAAAAGGAAATCAATTCCTTGGCATTTCCTTTCCTTTGAAAAATTGCAATTCCCACTGATTTTCTTTTCCATTGTTTGGAAATGGCAAGGAATTTGGAAAGGAAAGTGAATACTTTAATGTGGAAAAGTGTTTCCTTGCTTGGATGGATGTAATCACTTTTCCCCCTAATTTTCCTTTCATTGGGAATCATTTTCCTTTCCTCCTCAATTTCTTTGGCATCCAAATATAGGAAAGTAATCACTTTCCTTTTCCAATATACATGATTAGAAATGATATCCCAAATTGAGGATACCTTAATATTTTAGTTAACCATAGTGAATATATATCTGAAATTCTTAAGAAAGAACATACATACTAAGACTGAGATGAATTGAACTAGAAATAAAACAAATTGTTTTTTTAGAGAAAACTAAACTGAGAGAAACATGTATTTAAGTACTGTTCCCAACTTGAGATTTTGGAAACACTTGAAAAGGATTTCCCTTTTGAAAGTCTCATATGTAGTTATGTTTCTCTAAGAGAAGAGCCTTGTCCAACTTTGTACTAATTCTTTCTAAATCGAGTTAGTTATCCTTCTTCCTTCATGATTAAAGTTCGGTCATCATAGTCATGATTATGGATATCCGATATCTTAACCAAAGTGAAATATATCTGAAATGTTAATAACATACATCTTATGAATTAAGCAAGGAAGTAAACAAACACAAATGATCCGAGAAATTGTATACGAGCACATTGGACTTGGACACGAGCACATTAGACTTGGACACGATACATTAGACTTGGACTATTAATCTAACATGTACTTCATAGGAATGGTCGATATTACCGATTTCGATATCGATACTCATAGGAATGGTATGTTACCGATTTCGATATCGATGCTCATAGGAATGGTCTGATACCGATTTCGATATCGATACTCATAGGAATGGTCGATATGACCGATTTCAACATCGATACTCATAGGAATGGTGTGATGCTGATTTCGATATCGATACTCATAGGAATGGTCTGATACCGATTTCAATATCGATACTCATAGGAATGGTGTGATACCAATTTCGATATCGATACTAATAGGAATATCCTCAAATGGTCCCCTGCAGTAGGCAGTAAGGGCATTTCAAGTATATATTTCCTTACCTTATTGGTGTGATACCGATTTCGATATCAATAATAATAGGAATATCCTCAAATGCTATTACTTTCACAAGTGTTTCAACTATGTGCTTGTATCTATCTTACAGAATTATCCTCAAATGGATATGGAGCTGAATTACTATCTGCGGAATCATTCGTGGATGTACAACCGTCATCCTGATGACATGTGCGGTGTGCGGGATGAATTCATAGAGGGTGTACACCAGTTCCTGCAGTTTGCCAAGGCGTTCCCTCAGTACATGGACTGTACCAAAATTAAGTGTCCGTGTGTGAGATGTCGCAACTTAAAATATCATCCAGAAGTGGATGTCACGTATCATTTATACTCGAAGGGTTTCATGCCGAATTACTATCA